>CM042180.1:7413796-7468834 GCA_023376005.1 Doryteuthis pealeii
AGACAGACAGACAGACAGACAGAGATTATAGATCACCCCCACCCACCGAATATGCGAGCTGATTTAAAAAAAGTAAATCATTCAGATAATCAGACAAATATTTCTGTTGGTAAGGAACAACAGGTGTTTTGTGTCTCGTGGGGAGGGAGTTTGAAAGGTAGAAGAGCACAGATAATTTTCAAGATATCATATCAGTTATGAATTTTTAAAGGTGAAATGTACAAAGACCTATAAAAAATGTCAGCAGGTAGTCACGCCAAGCCCTAGCACCTATATGATTGTCCCGACCCTATTGTCCTTATAGAAAACACAAACTCATTTTATCATATATGTGCTAGAAGGCGGTGGTTGAGAATCTTCATGTCCTGGGAGTGACGTTAAACTATCTGATGGTGAGGTTCCAGTTCTGGAGGTGTAGAAAATGTGGAGCACCCCCTTCATCACCATTGAATTTAAATTAGTAAAAATAGATCACTAATTAGGACCGAGCCTATTCTAGTAGTGACCACCCCAGGCGCGAGTTTAACAGGTTTGAATTCGGCATTTTCCTTCTCCTAGACTGGTTGCCTAACCAAGGTTAAAGAGCCCAGCCTGTCCTACTATGTACTCATAGCTGGAGGGAGAGTAGTTGGATTCATACCTTTCACAAGAGTATTAGCGCTATGTGAACTGTAGCTTCATCCAGGATTTGAACTCGGGTCGACGAGACTATTTCCTACGACTCTAACCATTACACCACGCACCTCCATTGCTCCCTGGTCCACTCTGACCCGGAGTGGTAGTACCTGTTAGGGTCCTATCTATGGTTTAAATAGAAAAAATATTTATAAAAAAAATTGATTATCCATTAAGAATGAATTTATTTCAAAACTTTGTCGGCATTAAATGACCCACCGAGGTTGATATGTCGTAAAACAAACCAAACCATAAAATAACCTAAGAACCAACAAACAAATTATTGTGAGGTGCGTTTAGTGTAATGGTCATTGTCATAGAAAATGGAATTGTAAAGTTAAAATTCTGGAAGAGACTGTTCACATTTCACTTCGCTCTTAGTAAAGACATGAATCTATTTTGTGTGCTAGAAGATAGTGACTGAGGGTCTTTGTGTCCTGGACATTAAAGAAATGCAATTCAGTCATAAGCTGTTATAGTAATTAAGAATAATTAAAAAAGAATGTATCCATAATTTACATGAATCTGAGATCTATTTAATTCTAAAATATTATATAATTCTGAAATAGGGTTAGGGTTAGCAGTTATTATTATAACCTTATAGTATGCTTTTATAGTAGGCCACATACTATAAGAGAGACATGATTTCGTAGGCCACATACTATGAGAGAGATTTCGTAGGCCACATAGAGAGAGACATGATTTCGTAGGCCACATACTATGAGAGAGACATGATTTCGTAGGCCACATACTATGAGAGAGACATGATTTCGTAGGCACATACTATGAGAGAGACATGATTTCGTAGGCCACATACTATGAGAGAGACATGATTTCGTAGGCCACATACTATAATGGTACATATTTTTCTTTTTCTTTTATTTTTCATTGTAAAATTATTCTTTTTAAATCACCAAAATTAAAAGAATTATTTATTTATTTAATTTAAGTACAGAATAGAAAGAAACATTTACGCGTCTAAATTCACAGTCTACCATTTTTGCTAGTCTTCAATTTAAGGCAAAACTTGCAAATCGGTCGGAAAATTAAAACCTATTACAGGATGACCTAGAAAAAACAGAACCCAACTTATCTATTTATTTTTCCCATTAAACTAACCCTAAACCAATAACCCCCCCAAACCCACCTAGTTAAAATTAACAGTTTTATTACAAAATATGTGGGTTCTGTTTTTTCTGGGTCAATCTAATTTTCCGACCGATTTGCAAGTTTAGCCCAATTTAGCATGTACGTATCGCCATGGTGTACCCCCCCCCCCCCAAAAAAAAGAAAACGCTTGACAACCCATTAGTAGCCAAATTATTATGTAAATTCAATTGACTCTTCTGAGTCAAAAGAAGTTGTGATGTGTTGGATCTCATCATGTTGAAATAACGGCAAATGACAAAGCAAATGACAGCTGCGAAAATAATTGAATGTACTGAGAAAAATGATTGCATGACTACAGGGTACCACCAAAATATGTCACGTGATCAGATTAGGCCATATTGAAGGAAGAAACGTAAATATTTTTTAATTTTTTTTTTTTTTTTTTTTTTTTTAAATCTCGCAAAAAAGAAAAAAAAAAATAAAAAAAAAAGAAGAAAAATTACTTCGGGTCATAGTGGAACTGAGAGTAATGGTGATGAAGAGATACTCCAAATTCCCCAAACCTTCAAAGCTGGAACCTCACCATCAGATAGAGTTTAACGTCATTCCTGCGACCCTCAGCCACCGCCTTCTAGCACATATATAATAAAAAGGGTTAGGGGGGTTAAAGGTACCAAGTCAGTAAATTTACCTTTTTCTTAATATTTCCACACTGAATGATTTTAACAGCATTTCAACCCGTCTGGGGTTATTTTATGTTTAGAGATTAGTTTTAGAGATTTTACGGTATGTCAAACCTTGTTAGGTTATTTTATGCCGAATACGTTTTTGTTTTATTCATTCTTGTTGAGTATTCAATGTTAAAAAAAAAAAAAAATTATTCAACCAAACAGATACTGCAATTCTGGGTCAGATTGGATCTGGGAGTAATAGCGATGAAGGGGTACTCCAAACTCCCCCACAGCTCCAGAATTGGTTTGTTTTGTTTTGTTTTACGGCATATCAACCTCAGTGGGTCATTTAATGCCGATAAAGTTTTGAAATAAATCAATTCTTAATGGATAATACAATTTTTTTATAAATACATTTTTCTATTAACCCATAGATGGACCCTAACAGTACTACCACTCCGGGTCAGAGTGGACCAGGGAGCAATGGGATGAAGGTGCTCCACATTCCCAAACCTTCAAAACTAGAACCTCACATGAGATAGAGTTTAACGTAATTCCCAGGACATGTAGACCAGCACCCATATGATAAAAAGGATTGGGCTTGCCATAAGGGCAATAGAAAATCATATAGGTGCTAGGCTTGACGTGACCAGCCGATTGATCGGAGGGGCCTCTCCGACCGCCCGTCTAGCCCAAGATAGGGTCAAAGTTCCAGAATTGGAACCTCACCACTAGATGCAGTTTAACACGTTATACGCAGGACACCTTTAGGGGTTAAGGAACTGCGTTAAATGTACGTTCAATACTAACATGTTTTGTGTAGTTGCTTAAGATATCTCTCTCTCTCTCTCTCTCTCTCTCTCTCACACACAGACACACAAAATAACAAAAGCATGAGAAAACAAGTCAACCGTTTCAATTTTTGTCTTTTTAGGGATCATCTGGTGTCTCTCTGTTGTCTGTTCGCATGCGCGTGCGTGTGACGTTATTATTACCAACCGGATGTTATCTGCCTATAACATCCGGTTACAATATAGGAAGCGCGTGGTGTAATGGTTAAAGTCATGGGAAATGAACTCGTCGCCCCGAGTTCAAATCCTGAACGTGGTAATTGCGTTTCACTTAGCGCTAATACCCTTGGGAAAGGTATGAATCCTACTCTCCCTCCAGCTATGAATAAATAGCAGGACAGACTGGGTTCTTTAACCATGGCTAGGTAACCAGTCTAAGAGAAGGAAAACTCTGAATTCAAACCTATTAAACTCCGCTTAAGAAATTGACCCTGTGTCACATCCTGCTCATGCGGAGGAGTTGGTAAATATATATAATCAAGTCACAACCAATCTTCTTATAATGGAGATTATCTGTATGTCTGTGTAACCGAAACTAAGTCACCACCAGCATCACAGTTCCCTCATTTATTTACATTATATTCTCAATGATTATCAAATAATCATTATTTAAATCTTAATTAGCATCTTATGTATTAACAATGTCTCTATGAAGATCTAGCTATGATCTAGATTTGCCTCAAAACAGCCCATATTATTAAGGTATTTGCCTCTCATCCCACTTAGGAGGGCGTGACACAGGGACATTTTTATGTGGGCCCACCCACAAACCGAAGCTCATAGGTGGTAGGCACAAAAAATCGTTGATCCTGTCGGCATTCCCCTTCAAGGCGCTGGCAATAAATCCAACCCTGCCCCTTTAAATCAAGGGGACAGGGATAGCCCTCTGGGATCAATGCTGTTAATTTACATTAAAACACGAAAGGCCCATGTTATTAATATGTTTCAAATCCTGCTAAGAAATAAATGTTTACATAGTATATGGTGTGTGAATAGTTTGCATACCGGTTTTAACAAAACAGTGTTTAAGGAATAATTACTTGATGTTATTGATTTCTAATAAAGTTTTATTCTCAAACGTATTAAAAGCAATTCTGTGTATAATTTTATATTGAAATCAATCAGAATAAAGTGAAAATAAGTGTAATCGTGTTTGTGGTCGTATTTGATTTCATTAACTCTTTCTAATTCAATATACTATATTAATAATGGAGATTGTCTGTAACAAAAACTACGTCATAGCTCTACGTCACAGCTTACGTCACAATATTCTTATGCTATATACACCCAAAATTTGAGTAAGCAATTTTTAAAATTGTTTTTTTTTTACTCTCGTCCCCCTTTAAAAAAATTTTTTTTTTACAGTAACAAGAAGTTAACCAAAAAGTTTACAAATAAATAAATACCTACGATTTTGTGTAAAATTGATGTGGAAAATATTCAAAATAATTGTTTGATTATTACATGCATGCAACATTTTATTTGAGAGGGACGAGGCTCAGTTTTCATTTGAAATTGTTTTTTTTGGGTTTTTTTTTTTTACTCCTTTAATAAATATGAGGATTTGTCTTACTTATGATACAAACCCCCCCTGACATTGAATTTTTAACTCCCACCCTCTCAGGCAATGTCTTTCAAAAAATTGATTTTTACGACGCCCGGAGGGTGTTTTCTGTTGCTAGTTATATTAAAACTTGAATACTTGTGCCCAGAGAGCGTTCTTTTTTTCTTTTTTTTTTTTTTTGCTAGTATGAATAAGAATATGAGGCCAGGTAAACACTTTTCATTAAGTAAGAACAAGTGGTGGTTGGTTCTCGTAAATATGATTGGTTGGTTAGTGGGTTTTTATGGCATGACAACACATTGGGTTATCTTATGCCGAAGACTGTTTAGTTTTATACATTTTTGATAGGTATTCAACTTTTATTTTAAACTTTTTTTAAAAAACGTTTTATAATTCATTTGAATTTATTTAACCCACAGATCAGAGTGGACCTGAGAGTAATGGAAATGAAGGGGTACTCCACACTACCCACAGCTCCAGAATTGGAACTTTACCACTAAATGCAGTTTAAGGTCATACCCAGGACACGAAGACCTCAGCTACCGCCTTCTAGAATATATATGATAAAAAAGGGAGGCGCGTGGTCTAATGGTTAGAGTCGTAGGAAATGGATTCGTCAACCCGAGTTCAATTCCTGGATGAAGCTGTTAGCATTTCACATTGCGCTAATACCCTTGGGAAAGGTATGAATCAAATTCTCCCTCCAGCTATGGGTAAATAGCAGGGCAGACTGGGCTCTTTAACCATGGCCAAGTAATCAGTCTAGGAGAAGGAAAACTCTGAATTCAAACCTGTTAAACTCCGCTTAAGAAATTGACCTTGTGTCGCATCCTGCTCGTGCGGAGGGGTTGGTGTATATATATATAATAAAAAGGTTGGTGGTTTTCCATAAGGGCATAGGGTCGGGGCAATCATATAGATGCGAGGTGGTTGGTGTTTAACGGTATATATTATATAGAAAAGGGACGTGCTGCGCAGAAAAATATAATGAGAAAGAAGGATAGAGAGGGGGGTGGTGCGAGAGAGAGAGAGAGAGAGAGAGAAATTGAGATTATTATACTTTTTACATTAGTTTACTTTAGTACGATAATCTAATTATTACAACGCATATGTTTACTTAAGAGCTATAGCGAAATAGTTCAATATGTAAAAAGTATAAGAATCTTTATTTAACCTCCTCTCTCACTCTTTTTCTTTTCATCTTTTCACCATGTTCAACTGAAACAGATTAGCGTTACTGCTTCCAAGCGCTCACCACCTCTATCTTTCCTCTACACTTTCTTATTATATTTTTCTGTGTAGCATGTCCCTTATCTTTCCTTTCTTTATAATAAAAACGGAATTGTCGATTATTTAGTTGAGGAAACGACACTCATGAGAAATAAGAATCCGGCGGCTTTACAATTTTGCATTTCATCTTGGACGGTTTCATTTTTAAACTGGCGGTGTTGTAAGAAGATAACGGTTGTAAGATTAAAGAACAAGCGTATTAATATATAGATTGTCCCCCCCCCCCACACACACACACGTCTGCTGTGACCATCGTAAATTTACGAGGGTCACGGTCCCCCGCACATGATCGATCGAAAGACGCTATGATGAATTAGAGAATTTTTAAATAACTTTAAGAGGGTAATTATGAACTTTTGTTTAGTAAATTAAGGTGGCCCAGAAAAAACAGAACCCAAATTTTGTAATAAAACTTAATTTTAACTAAGGGGGTTTAGGGTTAGGGTTCTGTTTTTTCTGGGTCACCACCACCCCTAGTTAAAATTAACAGTTTTATTACAAAATTTGTGGGTTCTGTTTTTTCTGGGACACCCTAATTTACTCAACAAAAGTTCATAATTACCTTTAAGAGCTTACAAAAAGTAGAAATAAGTGAGCACACTGCAGATTTGGTACAAATGCAGAATAGCGCGCAAGAGATAATACCATTAGAATCGCATTTTACGTATAACTAGCATCAGATTACGAAAACTCCCGAAGTAACATAAGCCTAACCCTAACACAGTACAATGCAGAATAGCGCGCAAAAGATGATATCATTAGAATCGCATTTTACGTATAAATAGCATAAGATTACGAAAACTCCCGAAGTAACTTAAGCCTAACCCTAACAGTACAAATGCAGAATAGTGCGCAAGAGATATTAGAATCGCATTTTACGTATAAATAGAATTGTATTACGGAAACTCCCGAAGTAGCCTAACCGTAATCCATACCCTAACGTCTCAAAGGTTTCGGGTATTTCCGTGAAATGTAATGAAATGCAAGTCTTTTTATACGTAATCTAATTATATCATCTCTTGCGCGCTATTCTGCATCAGTACCGCAATTTTAATTGAAACTTTGCCAAACCAGTCCACTACGGGTAGGATGTGACAAGGTCGAAAGTTAGGCGTCTCCAGTGAGGATCGAACTCACTTTTCAACAGTAATGGATCTGCGAGACTAGTTTGCTAATCATTACACCAGGATGGACACCTCAGCACTGATAGAGAGGTAGTTACTAAAATAGTAGGATAGAGGGTGCGTGGGTCAAGTTAGCGGGTTAGGTTTTACGGTACGTCAACCCATTGTTTTTTTTATGCCGAAGACGTTTTTAATTTCATTATTTCAACCCATAGATGGGACCCTAACATGTACTACCACTCCGGATCAAAGTGGATCTGGGAGTAATGTTGATGAAAAGGTACTTCACATTCTCCAGAGCTCCAGAATTGGAACTTCACACATCAGATAGAGTTTAACGTCATACCTAGGACACTAAGACCCTCAGCCACCGCCTCGTAGCACATCTATGATAAAAAGGGTTGGGAGTTTGCAGTTGGTGCAATCATATAGAGGCTAGAGCTTGACGTGACCAGCCGATTGATTGGAGGGGTCGGTCTGACCGCCCGTCTAGCCTAAGTAAGGGCCTAAGTGGGGTGTTGCAGGGACTGCTCAGTCACCAGGATTCCATCCTTAAGAATCACGGGTCGCCACCCACGGTCAACAGGTGTCTACAATGTGATGAGGGGTCTTTACCCCTCTGCAGAGGTGCAGTCAGTGTATTCTACAGCTCTAACCGACAAGGCGGCTTAGGAAATTGATTTAAAAAAAATCCCACCCACGTTGCAGGTGTGCTATTCACTTAGTAACGGAATAGGGTTAATCTATTAGGTTACAGATGTGTTGCTAATAAAATTTACTAGCAACGCTATTCTGTCAGCACTAATATATATATATATATATATTATATATATATATATATATATACATATATATATAGTAGCAACTGGCGTCGTCTGAGAGAGGGAGGGGTTGGAGATCCATTATTACTGAATCGTGAACCCTCGTGGGATGCCCCATTTAAATCTACGTAAAAAAAAAAAAAAAAAAAAAATAGACCTTGCATTGATCCAGCTACTCTGAAAATAAATGTTAATGTCTTCTATCTAAAATATTAAATTAAATCCATTTTGTTATCATTTAAATTTCATTTTTAAAAATTATCTTTATGAATATAAATCAAATCTATTATTTTTGCTCAAAAACCAAGCCCTGGTGATATTTAATGTGTATATATATTTACTTTGTTTTTTATCTTCCAAGTTTCCTCCGGGCATACAGATCACACAACTGCCCTTATATATATATATATATATATATATATATATATATCATCATGTCGCGTAGTTTGCACGGATATCCATGATGATCTCTCGCCAGCCTTCCCTATCATTCATTGACTCCGGCAGCTCCTCTGCGCAGCGGCCAGTATCCCTACATAGTTGGCCAATGTAGGTCCTGGCTGGGCGGCCCACATTAGCGCGCCCATGCGCTGGCTTCCACAGTAGTACGTCGCTTACGATCTCGTCCTTGCAGAGAGAGAGAGGGAGAGAGAGAGAGAGAGAGAGAGAGAGAGAGAGAGCAATCCTTCCGCATGAGCAAGATGTGACACAAGATCAATCTCTAAAGCGAGGATTGAATTAAGAGTTTTCTTTATCCTAGACTGGTTGCCTAACAAAGATTAAAGAGTCTGGTCCGTCTAACAATTTATCCATAGATGTAGGGGAGAATAGATGGATGCATACCTTTCCCAAGGGTATTAGCGCTATGTGAAATGCAAACAGCCTTGTCCAGGATTTGAACTAGTCTCGTCGAGTCCATTTCCTACGACGGTAACCATTATACCACCCGCTTCCACTGTATATAACAGAGTTCGATCCTTACCGAGTGGTTCACTATACTAACCTTGTACCACACTGGATTTCAGGAGTTTATTGGATTGGAAACTAGAAGAATTGGAGGTCGGGATTAATTAAAAACAAATGAAGATGGGGAAGAGTATAACTGAATCACTATGCAACAATTTCAAATCTAAACATCAATTATAATGCTGTCGTTTAATTTTTTTTTAAGTTATAAATGAATTAACGTATTTAACTCTTAACGTCCTATACAACCTCATTCCACCCGGCTGGAAGTCACATTCATTTTCCTAATCTACCCCAAATGATAGCCTTTGTTTAAATGTAATATTAAATATATTTAGAAGTCTTTGATTTAAGAAAAAAAAAAACCAGGTAACTTTTAATGAAAAGGCCATTTCTATCCATTTTTGATAAATGGTTATAGGAATTGTGCTGTGGACTTCGAAAATTCTCAACAGGATGTTAAGAGGCGTTATTCGGACTATTGTCCCCATCTTCATTGTTATTTGTACAACGTTTCGGTCGATACACCCTCCGGCCTTCAGGTATTTCTTGTCGGATTCGGGAACCTTCTTTTCGAACTCGGGAACTTTCTTGTCGTAATCGGGAGCCATCACGGAACTTTGAACCTAACCCTTTATTTAGTCCACGGGGGTATCCTGTTCTCTAACCATAGCTGGGGTAGGAGTTGTGTTAATTATTTTTCTATGTTACTGCCTCTACTCAGGATTGAAACTGGAATCCAGAGATAACTGTCACTTACAACTGTCTTAACCTAACTACCTTATCCACTAGGACAAGAAATACCTGAAGAAGGCCGGAGGGCATATCGATCGAAACGTTGTACAAATAACAATAAAGATGGGGACAATAGTCCGAATAACGCAGATAATACTAATCATCAAGCCTCATCTCAAACATTCAGAGAAATATTTAAGTTATGTTTTCCTTAGAGTTTGATTTTTATTAAAAGTATTAATCCCAGTTGAGAAATTAAAAATATATACATTCGACTTCATTTCATATTTCACTAACATCTGTCCGGTAGTCTACCCTGTTGGTGACTAAAGATCCGTGTCTGCAAAAGGTTAATGTTTGGGCAATATTTTCTTTCTTTTTAATGTAAACAAAAAGATACAGAAAATATATTTTCCAAATCATTTCGCATCTAAAATAAGAATTAAAAGATTTTCATCAGAGATGCTGATCGGTACGCGTCCTGCGTCCCTGACCCACAAAAATCTATAAGGACGCAGTAAAATCGTATCCATGCGTCCCAATGTTTTACTTTTTTCTTACCTCACCATTTCAAGCTCACTGTAAATACATTTCAATAGTTTCTTAGAAAGGATATACACAGGATAGGTTACAAGGTAGGAGTTAGACGGCTTTAGTTGGGACCCATACATTTTCTCGGGGACTCATTCAAAGCAAATATGTGCGTCCCAGGACACACTAAATCAAAAAGCTAACAGCATCACTGATATTTTCAGAATTTTGATCGAAAAACTTTGCATGTGTGCAATAATTTTATGTTTTCGTTAAAATTCTTTCGTCGAAATAGCAAGGGAGGTCAGTCTCGAATTATTACCAAAAGTTGATTTAAAGCACCTGTCTGTGGTGCAATAGTTAGCAAGAGAGTTTAAAAAATCAGTTACAAAAACAATTGTAAAGCTTAGGTACCAACAATTCTGAGGTCATACACGTATTTTACAAAATCAAATCACTACCCCTAATTGAAAAAAAAAAAAAAAAAAAAAAAAAAAAAAAATCAGGGAATTATCTGATTTTAATGAAATTTTCGATGTTAATTTATTAATGAATGAATTTTATAATGCACCAGTTATTTTATTTCAAAACTTTCTGATTTTTTTTTTCAGGTTACTTAACTTCGACCCCCTTATTTTTTTTTGTTGGGGTGGGGGTGGGGGCAAAATATCGGTGTGGTTATATATAATTGAAAGTAATTTCTGTATAAATAAAAAGACAAAGAAGATTGAAGGTGTGAATTGAAAATAATTTAAGGGAAAGATTTTAGAAGAAAATAAGTACCGAAAATCTGAAAATTAAATGCAAAAAAAACAAAAAAAAAAAAAACAAAACTAAAAAGTTTTTTTTTTCTTTTGAGATTTTTTAATTACTCTGTTGTATATGAAATATAATTTTCTTTTAGATTATCAGTAAAATAATTATACATCGACATTTGTTCTGTTTAAAAAAGGTAAGGGCTAAACTTTTAAACTAAAGCTAAAACAGCTTTGATTATTAATAATTATAAAAGTAACAATAATATTAATAAAACAATCATTATATTATTAATAATTAAAGTTACTTTTTGAAAATCTTACTTTTAGAATTTAAAGAAATTACCGACTTTTGATTATAACTTCTGTAGTGAAAGACATTTTTATTCGCTAAAAGTTGAAACGCTAGTATTAAAACTTAGTGAAAATAACGTTTGTATTTATTTAGTAAGTTTTGTTTTTTTCAAAGCCCAGGTAATTTTAGATCTCAGCAACAGGTGTAATAGTGTAAAAGTACAGCGTATAATTATTTTATATTATCATTCAATGAATCAAAAATTTAAACTGTCTGTTGGTAGCACACCATTAGAATAATAATGAAATTTATTTTTTGTTTAAATCTAAAAACACGCAACACACATGTTTCTCTTAAAAAAAAAATCCTTATATGTGTCTACAGTAGACACATATAAGGATTTTTTTTAAAGAGAAACATGTGTACACACAAATCTTTTTGGTAAATCAGAAAACAATTAAAATAATTAAAATTATCATTAAATTTTAATTTGTCATCTTTCTAAAAATTTCTCCTTATTGAAACAAATGTGTTCTTACGTAGGTTTTTTGTTTTTTTAATTTTAGAGAGGTATAGTTTTCTTTTCTCTCTCCCAGAGTAATTTTCGAAGTAGAAAATATATAAGGGCCTTTCCAAAGTTTCATAGTCACTCAACTCACATCTTTCGCTAGAAACATTTACTAATAATAATTAAATTACTACTACAACTACTACTAATAATAATATTAGTTATAATTATAGTGAACTAATAAATTACCTTTATTAATTTATTATTATTATTAAATCGCCTTTATTAATAATAATAATAATAATAATAAAATCACCTTTAATAATAATAATAATAATAATAATAATAATAAATCACCTTAATAATAATAATAATAATAATAATAATAATAAATCACCTTTAATAATAATAATAATAATAATAAAATCACCTTTAATAATAATAATAATAATAATAATAAATCACCTTTAATAATAATAATAATAATAATAAAATCACCTTTAATAATAATAATAATAATAATAATCACCTTTATAATAATAATAATAAATCACCTTTAATAATAATTTAATAATAATAATAAAATCATCTTTATTAAATAATTAATACTAATTAAAAATAATAATTAAATCGCCTTTACTATTACTAATTATTTTCATAAATTAGATAAAGTCGTTTTTAAAGTTAGTTAAGAAAAAACAACTTAACAAAGCAATCTCTGGAAAGTGGAGGGTGACTGAACTCCATGTGTCACATACGTGAAAACGCAACAGTTTGTCCCCCCACTCCCCTTCTTCTTTTTGTACTATCCCACCTTGCTTTTTCCCTAAGCGTCAAGATGTCCCTAAAATTGTGTAAAGATAAAAAGATACAAAAAAAGAAAAAGAAAAAAAAAAGAAAAGAAAGTTCATTTTCTAAAACATGTGAGATTTTAGGCAGCTATTTGATTTACTTAATTATAACTGGAATCTTCCTGGCTTAACTTTTTGCTTCTTTCATCCCAATAAAGTATAAATTTAACTGACAAAAAAACGTTTAGCCTGCGGGCCAACCTGGTCAAATCAAGTAACAAACACACACACACACACCACACACATACATACAAAAAAAAAAAAAGAATATTTTAAGTGTTTCGTATCTCAATAATAAAAAAATGCTTACTTAACTCCACAGAAATAAAATATGAAAAATAAAGTAACTGAATTTACAAAGAAAAAGAAAAGACTTCCCACTTTTTTAATATCACATAGAAATTCACAATTATAATATCAGTTTAAATTCAATTGAATTTCCCAATTTTAGTTTAAACAAGAAAAGAAAAAAACGTGTTTTGGCTAAACTTGCAAATCGGTCGGAAAATTAAAACATATTACAGGGTGACCCAGAAAAAACAGAACCCAAATTATGTATTTATTTTCCCATTAAACTAACCCTAACCCCCCCCCTAGTTAAAATGAACAGTTTTATTACAAAATTTGTGGGTTCTGTTTTTTCTGGGTCACTATAATTTTCCGACCGATTTGCAAGTTTAGCCCGTTTTTTTCTGTCGACAACCTGATGACCAGTCCACCCCTCAACTTGAGGGGAAAAAAAATCACTATAATGAATCAAAAACTTTAACCAACATGAAATTTAATATTTTCAAACTATCTATCATACAATTAAAAGTTTTAAAATAATATAGTCTTAATTGCAAATTGTCCGTTTGGTTAGCCCCCCCCCCAAAAAAAAAATTTATAGCAGCGAGTGAATTTTTTTTTATACTGTTAAATTTTATATACTACCAAAAACTTATTCGTGAAACTAGGTATAAAATGTGTCTTTTTCTTTATACTGTAATTAGGACCAGAGTTAAGTAACTTGAAAAAAAAATCAGAAAAGTTTTGAAATAAAATAACTAGTGCATTATAAAATTCATTCATTGATAAATCAACACTGAAAATTTCATTAAAATCGGATAATTCCCGGATTTTTGGTATTTTTTTTTTTAAACGGAGGTGTGAATGTGCGGGGTAAATTTGTGGTAATTATGAACTTTTGTTTAGTAAATTAGAGTGTCCCAGACAAAACAGAACCCACAAATTTTATAACAACACTTCATTTTAACTAGGGTAGGGTTAGTTTAATAGGAAAATAAATAAATAAATTACTAATTTACTAAACAAAAATTCATAATTACCAAATTTGTTTTGTAAAAACACGGATTTTTCGACAAATTGGGTATACCTATTTTATACTATTAACTTTTAGATATTACCAAAAACCTATTCGTGAAACTAGGTATAAATAAAGAATAAGATTAATTATTTCATTTATTCATTAATATATATATATATATATATATATACCCACACAATTAATACTGCCTGTTTACTTACCTTCATGACTGTGGTGTTTTCCGTCGGCCCAAAGAAAAGCTCGGTCGGGTCCTTTTAGATGTTCCATAGCACTGTGATCGTACGGGGAAATAGGAATATAATCCTCAGGGTAAAAGATTCGAGTCCTCCATTGGGAAGAAAATGCCAACATATAGGTAAAACAAAAGCCAAAGATAATACCTACAGCAAAGGTGACAAGGCCTTTCTTAGTAGCCATGTCAAATCTACCTTGACTTGAGGGTAATCTAAGCTGTACTGTACTATACTATGCAACTCACTATACAGATATGAAGGTAAGTTCAATGAATTATCTATTTTTTATATATATATATGTATATATGTAGACAGCGGGTAGATATGGGGGGGGATCCCAGTGTTCATATATGTATACAATGCATTAATGTTTAGTTGTAAGTTCTCATAAGAGGCAGTGGGGTTTATTTATTTGGGGTTATTTTTTTATTTTTTTACTTTTTACCCGCCGGGTACACTCCAGTTAGGGGCACTTGTTTTTTTTTGTTGTTTTTTTTTATTGTTGATTTTCCCGTTTTAAAAATAATGCTTGGTTCGAATTTTTTTATGTATATATAACTAGATATGGGGGGGGGTCTCACTGTTCATATATGTATATAATTTCAATACATCAATGCTTAGAGCAGTATGTTTCCATCAGAGGCAGTGGTGTTTATTTGTTTGTTTTTTTTTCTTTCTTTCGCCGGTTAGGAGCAACTTTTTGTTGTTATTGTTGCTGATTTCCCCGTTTTAAAAATAGTGCTTGCTTCGAATTAATTGTTTTTTTGTTTAAATGTATATATAATGTAGACAACGGGTAAATATTGGAGGGGGAGGTCTCCCACTGTTCATATATGTTTATCAGAAAGTTCCCATCAGAGGCAGTGGTGTTTATTTGTTTTTTCTTTCCTTTTACCCGCCGGGTACCATCCAGTTAGGAGCAACTGTTTTTTTGTTGTTATTGTTGTTGATTTCCCCGTTTTAAAAATAATGCTTGCTTCAAATTGTTTTTGCATATATATAAGAACTATATAATGTAGACAACGGGTAGATATGGGGGAGGGGCACCCACTGTTCATATATGTATACAATACATCAATGTTTAACAGTAAGTTCCCATCAGAGGCAGTGGTGTTTATTTATTTTGTGTGTGTTTTCTATCCGCCGAGTACATTCCAGTTAGGAGCAACTGTTTTTTTTCTAGTTGATTTTTCCCGTTTTGAATATAATCCTTGGTTCGAATTGTTGATTTGAATTTTCCTTTTTCGTTGTTAAAATAAAACAGAATTGTTTGTGTGTGGTGCACGGTGGTTGGAAACATTATTTGCATGTTTTGAGTCATTTATAACTGGCATTTTAAGTATACACTAGTACGTATGTGGTAGGTATCAGATTTACTAAATTTGCATACAACTAATATACCTATTGGTAGTTAGTATTATTAATTATTATTTAACAGGAGAGTTTGGGTTGTTTTACTAGTTTAACATCAAAATAACACTGTATCTTGTCTCAACATACGGCTAATAATAAAATGAAATTAAAAAAATATTTCTCGTTTTTTTATATTTAACTCAGACACACACACTCACGTATACGCATTACATTCTGTTTTTTTTTTTTTTTTTTTAATTATTCAGACAGAATTATTATTACTTATCAAAGAGAGAGGGAAAAGTATACAAATATCCACGCGTATATTTATGTACATTGTACATTTTTAGTTGTATATCTTAAACAAAAACAACCAAATAAATTAACAAAATAATACAACCAAAAAATCGCTTTTTGTTAGTTTTGTGTTCAGTGATATTTTAGAAGTTTACTGATTACTAAAGAAAAATCAAAGATCTTTTAAAAAATAAGAGTGTTTTATAATTATGATTTTTTAAACAGTAGTATACTGTGTACACTGTACTGTATACTTAGTATACAGTACTATACTATACTATAAACAGAGTTTTATAATTATTTTTAAACAGTATACTGTGTATATTATGATATTTAATTTAGTTTTTTTTTTAAAGATCTTCTTCAACAACCTGATGTGACGAATGCTCTCGTTTTGGGTTTTTTTTTTAAAAGAAACTTGTGAGTCGACTCTGCAAGTGCTTGTTTTTATTTATTTTTTTGGTTATTTTCAAAGGCCGGAGGCTATTTATTATTATTATATTATTATTATTATTATTATTATTATTATTCCTTCTTTTTTTTATATCACAACAATCGCATTGTATATCCCCCACTGTCTAGAATTTAAACATCTAAACGTGTGATGTGTGTGTGTGTGTGTGTGTCTTGCAATATTTTCTTATTTGATGTCTTCCTCCTTCCCGTCCTCGTTCCAGATTTGACGGATTCTCTTCTTTCTCCGATAGTTTACCATTTTTCTTGTGTTCTTCATCTTCATCGTCGTCGTCGTCTCTTCACATTATCCAGACATCAGTGCCAAGAAGAAAAACTCGATGCTTCGTCTCACCCCCACCCTTTCCTCGCAGACGCTCTTCTACCGGTGCTTACCGAAAATTGGACAAACCAAAATCTTTACCGGTACCACTTCCAGACCTGTCACCCCCTAAAGTTATTCCCCGGATTAATCCTGCACGTTGCGCTTGGATTGAGGAGGGGACATTTGAGTAGGAAGATTGTGTTGCGTTAAAGCAGTTGCTTGTCTTGGGGATCACTGATTTAATTTATTTTACGCAGAAAATAAAAATATTTAATCACACAAAAGATTGAAAATCTCTTAAAAATTAATTTCTAAAAAAAAAAAATTTTTTTTGTTGACAATAATAGAATATAGTACATACCAATTATAAAAGCAAAAAAAAGTTTTCAAATATTAATATTATGACATTTTTTTGCACTTTTTATTTCCGATTTCATTAATTTTTCCTCAAAAAGCTAGACCTCGTACATTCATACAATTTCATTGATATAGTTATTCAGACTCTTATCTTTATAGAAAAAAAGAAAAAAATTTTTTCTGACGCGTCATTTTTTTTTTATCTCATAAAATAAAATAGGGTGGGGGGAATAGACCTCGTAAAAAAATATTTCCCCTAATATATTTTAGAAAAAACTATTTCAGATGTATTTACATCTAATGGTAAACATTTATGGAAACTTTTGTGAAAATCAGATTATTAATTGATTTTTCATAGAATTTTTTAAAAATCATCTTATCGTAACTTGTTTTTAGCTACGTTAAATTTCAGTTGATTTAACAGTGCAAAAATGAAAACATTGTTTTTCAATCATAATTTTCATTATTTCCACTGGCAAATATATGCACCCTCCGGGTGCAAGTATTTAAGTTTTAATGTAATGAAATATCGTATTAAATTAGAGGCAGACAAAAAGATATGTAAAAGAGTGGGGGTATAATAGAAAAATAGAAATGAAACTTACTCTTCCATCACTCCCGTCTTTCATTGCTGAATTTTACTTATTTAACTATTTAGTTAAATTAGGAAATAAAGAATAAAATGAGTTATTTTTTCTTGCTAATGGATTTCATTTAAGATTCATTGAAGAGATTTTTGCTTATATTCATTAAAATAAAACCAAACAATTAGAAATCAATAATACTAAGCACATATTTAATAAATCACATTTTTAATATCAATATGCAAATTAGCCTATTCACACTGCAAACCGCTATTTTTTGTATATATAATACAATTGCATGTTATTTGTATGTAGATATGGACAACACTAATAAAAAGGTGAAGAAATTTTATTAATAATTGAGGTTTAAATATAAATTAAATCATGGAGAATATAAATAACTATGTTAATTGTGACTCGATTAGTAATATAATTTCGGTTACAGACAGAAAAACACACAATCTCCATTATAATAGGATATGCTGAAAATTTTTTTTAAAAATCATCAGGAGTTTATTTTATGTTTTTTCTTTAAAATGCAAAAAAAATTTTCAAGAAAATATTAATTTTCTGTAAGTTTCATTGTGTTAAATATAGGGGGGGGGGGGGTAAATTTCACAGGGTCAAATTGGTGGTACCTAATGGATTCTAACGAAGAAGGCTTAAGCAAGTTTTTTTTAAAACTACAACGCAGTTTTTTTTTTAATTTCATAGCAAAAAAAAAAAAAAAAATGCTGAATTTAAAAAAGATTAATTAATTTTAATTAATGACTCGGAGACGCAGTGAATAATTTTAAAAATAAATAAGTAAAACTAGCAGGACCTGTAGATATACCACAATATAATAATTTAATTATTACAACGTTTAATATGTTTCCTTAAAAGCTATAGCTAAATAGTCCAATATGTAAAAAGTATAATAATCTTGATTTAACTCGCTCTCACTCTTTTTTCTTTCTTTTCATCATGTTTGATTAAAACAGAATAGTGTTATCGCTTCCGCGAGCTCACCCCCTTTCTCTATCTTTCATCTACCCGCTTTCTTTCTCTTTTCTTTCTTATCTTTTTTTTTTTTTTTTTTTTTTGTAGCATGACTTAAAATCTGTATCGGTCAAAATGGCGCATTTTTAACGTTTTTTTCTAACATGAAGATGTGTTTTTTAACCTAATTATTTCATTGTTATAGGTATAACTAAAATCAGGCCACGTGATCAGTTTAGGCCATATTGAATAAACGAAAATAAATCTTTTTGAACTTTGTTTTTTAAAAATCTCGCAAAAAAAAGTAACGATCATACAGAGTTGTTACAAAGAAAAACAGTTAATTCAAAGATCAAGTTATCCGATTGGGAAAAATTATACGGTTATCTTGAAAAATAAATAAAACAGTTCGTTTTACTAGCAAAAGGATGATTTTTGTGTAGAAACCGGGACAGCAATTTTACATATTATCTCTCTTTAAATGTATGGGTGGCTGTATTCGACATAATTGTTTTCTTGTGCATATTCAATAACCGATTATTGGTTTTCAACGATTTTTGAAAGTTTTTTTTTTGTGGTAGTTTCAGAATGATTCCGGAATATTTTTTAGTTGAACTTATAGTGTAACTGAAATAAAGAAAAGACAATAAGTATTACAAATGTTGTCAGTTTTGCTCTTTCGTATATTATAAGAATCAAACATTATTATTCAACAATAAAAAATTACAAATTCTCTTAAAAATATTGATATATCGTTGATCGGACAAATTTTTAGTTCGCCTGAATTCTAAAATTCAGTGTTATATTATATTTAAATATCCGTGAAAAATTCGATTTGTACACACAAAAATAGTTTTTTTAATAATTAAAAAAACAAAATTATTTAAGCACACAAAAGATTTAAAATCTCTTAAAAATTAATTTCTTTAAAAAATATTTTCTTGACAATTTAATAGAATATAGTACATATCAATTTTTAAAAAAAGTTATCATATAATAATATTATGACATTTGTTAGCACTTTTTATTTTAGAATTCATGATTTTTTTTCTACAAAAACTACCGCTTTGAATTTTATACAAATCTATTGATATAATTATTTAGACTCTTATCTTTATGGAAAAAAAATTGTTTTTTTCCGGTTCATTTTTTTCATATCTCACAAAATAAAATGGAGGGGGGATAGACCTCGTAAAAAAATATTTTCCCAATATATATTTAGGAAAAAACTATTTCAGACATATTTTCATCAAAAGAAAAGCTATTCCGGAAATTTTCGTGAAAATCTGACCATTAATTGATTTTTCATAGAATTTTTAAAAAATCCTCATGTCGTAAATTGTTTTTGGCTACGTTAAATTTCAGTTGATTTAATGGTGCAAAAATGTAAACATCGTTTTTCAATAATAATTTTCATTATTTCCGTAAGCTGAAAAAATATTTTAAAAATCATCAGGAGTTTTTTTTTAATGTTTCTTCTTTCAAGATAATATTAACCTTTATACAAGTTTCACTGTGTTAAATATAGGGGGGAGGGTTAATTTCACGGGGAAAATTGGTGGTACCTACATTGTTATGATTAAGAAATTCATAGAAAAAAATTAATTTTAAGTTTAAGTACTGTTCTTAAGGAAATAAATAAAATAAGTGACAATTAACAATTTTAGAGTTTTCTTTTTATATATAAAAGTTTATAGACAAGGTGGAGGTGCTGTTGTACAGGTTTTGTGGTCATACCTAATGCACAATAGTGCGCAAGAGATAATATAATTAGAATCGCATTTTACGTATAAATAGCATTAGATGTCGGAAACTCCCGAAGTAGCCTAACCCTGACACTAACACTAACACTAACCCTTACCCTAACATCTCAAAGGTTTCGGGTATTTCCGTGAAATGTAATGCTTTTTTTTTATACATAATCTAATATTATCTCTTGTGCGCTATTCTGCATTAGTACCTTGTTTTGCTTTTAAAACTTTACTCGGTGGTCTGATTTTTATTTTATTTCTTTTCTTTTTCGGCAGTTCACGTTCGGTTGGCTAGTTTATTGGGTTTTACGGCATGTCAACCGTTCTTGTGTTATTTTATGCCGAAGAATTTTTATTTTATTCTTTCTTGATGACCATCCAATTTTTTTTTAAACACATTATTTTAAACTCGATTTTTCTTATTCAATCCATAGATGGGACCCTAACCCAATCCGGGTCAGAGTGGACCTGGGAGTAATGACAATGAAAGGTACTTCACACTCCCCAAAGTTCCAGAATTGGAACTTCACCATTAGATGCAGTTTTATGTCATACCCAGGACGATGCCTTCTAGCACATATATAATGAAAAGGCTTGGGGATTTGCCATAATGGCAATAGGGTTGGGACAATCATATAGGTACTAGGATTTGACGTGACCAGCCGATTGATCGGGAGGGTGTCTCTCTGATCGCCCGTCTAGCCTAAGAACGTCCCAAAGTGGAGTATTGCCTGTCATGGACTGCTCAGCTACCAGGACTCTCTGTCTCTCTCTCTCTCTCTCTCTCTCTCTCTCTCTCTATATATATATATATTATATATTTGCTCTACTTTGTATTGAGCACTTTGTATTTGTTATATCGCTGACTTAACCCCTGGATTTTGTGCACTCCAACGATCGTGCCCATATTCACCGGTAAGCCACCTTTTATCTATCTATCTATCTATCTATCTATATATATTATATATATATATATATATATATATATATGCTGAAAAGGCTTGGGATTTGCCATAATGGCAATAGGGTTGGGACAATCATATAGGTACTAGGACTTGACGTGACCAGCCGATTGGTCGGGAGGGTGTCTCTCTGATCGCCCGTCTAGCCTAAGTACGTCCCAAAGTGGAGTATTGCCTGACATGGACTACTCAGCCACAAGGACTCCGTTATTAAGCATCAAAAGTCACCACCCAGTGCCAGCAGGTGGTCCCATTGGGGAGGGGGATAATTTTGCTTGGATAAGTCAGTAATTTATACAAAAATGTGTAAAAAGCGCTACACCTACCGTCAGCTCCCATATGCTTTACTGCACATATCAAATTGCTCAAGCTGTGCTACTTATACGCTGGATTGGCGATATTATGATATTTACTTCAGTTTTTTTTTAAAAGATCTTCTTCAACAACCTGACGTGATGAATGCTCTCGTTTTGTTTTTTTTGTTTAAAGAAACTTGTGAGTCGACTCTGCAAGTGCTTGTTTTTATTTATTTTTTTTTTGTTATTTTCAAAGGCCGTAGGCTATTTATTATTATTTACTCCTTTTGAGTTTTCACATCAGTGTTAGCTGATGGTCTTTCACTGGAGTCTGAGTGACAGCATTGTTCCTCAGTGCAGTGTTCTGAATGGTTTCAATCCTTCCTCTGATATCCAAACTTTCCAAGCCCTTTTCTAATCCTTTTGGGACTGTTCCAAGTGCACCAACTACAATTGGTATAACTTTCACTTTCATATTCCATAACTTTTTCAGTTCTCTGGCAAGGTCCAGATATTTGTCAATTTTTTCATTTTCCTTTAACTTCACCCTGTGATCTGCTGGCACTGCAAAATCCACCAGTTGACAAGTTCTTTCTTTTTTGTTAATCAACACTAGGACTGGCCTTCTTGCTGGGATAAGGTGATCCGTTTTAATTTCAAAGTCCCAGAGAATTTTTTTTATTTAAAAAATTTTTTTTTTATTTATTATTATTATTATTATTATTATTATTATTCCTTCTTTTTTTTTATATCACAACAATCGCATTGTATATCCCCCCACTGTCTAGAATTTAAACATCTAAACGTGTGATGTGTGTGTCTTGCAATATTTTCTTATTTGATGTCTTCCTCCTTCCCGTCTTCGTTCCAGATTTGACGGATTCTCTTCTTTCTCCGATAGTTTACCATTTTTCTTGTGTTCTTCATCTTCATCGTCGTCGTCTCTTCACATTACATTACGATTCCTAGGCTGGTGCTTTACCGACTGAACTAAACCGTGCCCCTAAAGAACAGTAGTAGTACTATTTAACTGATATCCAGGGGATAAAGGGATTCTAGTCCGAAAGTGAATGTGATAGCGACTGGAGTTTGAAATTGCTCAATACATTGTCACAGGCCAGTATGTTAACCCCTATGCCACGGAGACTCTCCTTTATTTAGTTTCCATTGTAGGGATTGTCTTCCCTTGTTTGGATTGGGGAGAGATTGACAAAGGGTTATCTTCCCTTGCAGCCAGGGTTTGCCACTAGGGAGCATTGCAACCTGGCTATTTAAACACAGCCCTGGGAAAACTCACTATTTTTTTTTTCACCTGGGATACCCAGATATGCACTAGTTGTGTCTCTGTCCATTATGAAATATTACAAGCAAGCGTATGGCAGCAAAGAAAAACGGACGAGAAAAATTGGATTAATTTCTTTAATTTAAAAAAATAAACAAAAGCTGGAATTGTGGAGAAGATAAGTCTTTCTTCGCTTGGCGAATTGAGGACAGGCGTGGGACTGAAAGTCTGTTTCTTCGTCGGCTGATTCGGGTGTGCGGTTGAAAGTTTGTTCTTGGCTGACGGCTTGGTTCTGTGGGACGCGGGGTGGGAGGTTCGGTAGTCCCTTGATCTTGGCCCGGTAGGAACGACGTTCTGTGTGCCAACGCCGGTAGTCAACTGACTTATCGACTTTAAGTGAGTTGTTTTTATAATTGTCAGTAGGCTCGAAAAACGCTTTGAAAGGTTTTGGGGGAAATTTATGATTGGCTAATAAACGTTAAATAGTAGGTGATATTTTTAATTGTTTATAAAATTTGTTTTTCACCCGGAATCCTGCGTGGAGCATATGCGTGGAACACTTGTTTTGTTCATTTCGTTTAGAGCTACTGTAACATTTGATGTTACATTTCTCAGTAGCTTATGTTCTGTTCCGAAGTTTGTTTTTCTTTTTAATTTGTTTTGTTTGGTGAGTGGATGTATTGGGTTAGTAATCATTGTGAATCAAGAGAGATATCTATTTCTGTTATAACAATTAGGGCTTTCTTCCCACCTATAGTCTTATAGGGTGTGGGTTTGAAACCACCAGTAATTGATCTTCCTAACCTGTCTCTATTTAATGATACTTGGCTTTCTAATTGCAATCATTATCAACACCTGTTGTCATATACTCTTAATCTTCTAAAAATGGTATTATCTTATTATAATGGAGATTCGGTGTCTGTAAACTAAACTATATCAGTACCCTGGTAATAACCCCCTTACGTCACATTCTTCATGATTTTATTTTTGTTCAAAGCTCAATTATCAATAGAATTGTTTTACCTTAACAATGCTGTTGGACTTTTCAACATACTAGATATTTACCAAGTACCCCACGTGTACTGGTTAGGCACAAGGCTCTATTAAGGTGGGACCACCCACGAACCGAAGCTCATGGGTGGCGGGTGCAAAAAATGCGTTGATCCCGTGGGCATTCCTCCCCAAGGGGGCGCCTCGGGCACTGGGCAATAAATCCAACCCTGTCCCTTTAAATCGAGGGGCAGGTATTGCCTGGGGGAATGGCCCTCTGGAATCAACGATATTAGCTTGTAAGATCCAGGGCCGAAGCCACTGGATCCCCGGCGTTGGCCAGATCTACAGGTATTTGTCTCATACCCCACTTGTATGGGTTGGGCACAAGGTCTCGTTTTAACGTGGGCCCACCCACAAGCCGAAGCTCATGGTTGGGAAAGAACAAAAATTGCGTCGATCCTCTCGGCATTCCCCTCAAGAGGGGTGCCTCAGGCGCTGGGCAATAAACCCAGTCCTGTCCCTTTAAGTCAAGGGGGCAGGTATTGTCTGGGGGGAAAGCCCCCGGGATCGACGCTATTAACTTGTAAAGATCCTGGGCCGAAGCTACTGGACCCCCGGCGTTGGCCGGATCTACATTGTATTTACCGCGTACCCCACTTGTACGGGTCAGGCACAAGGCCCTATTTATGTGGGACCACCCATAAGCCGAGACTCATGGGTGGCGGGTGAAAAATTGCGTCGATCCCGTCGGCATTCCCCCTCAAGGGGGGCGCCTCAGGCGCTGGGCAATAAACCCAGCCCTGTCCCTTTAAATCAAGGGGCAGGTGTTGCCTGGGGGGATAGCCCCCTGGGATCGACGCTATTAACTCGTAAAGATCCAGGGCCGAAGCCACTGGACCCCCGGCGTGGGCCGGAGCTACATAGTATTTACCGCGTACCCCACTTGTACGGGTCAGGCACAAAGTCCCTATTAACGTGAGACCACCCACAAGCCGAAGCTCATGGAGTGGCAGGTGAAAAATTGCGTCGATCCCGTCGGCATTCCCCCTCAAGGGGGGCTCTTCAGGCACTGGGCAATAAACCCAGCCCTGCCCCTTTAATTCAAGGGGGCAGGTGTTGCCTGGGGGGAT
Source organism: Doryteuthis pealeii (assembly GCA_023376005.1). Taxonomy (NCBI): domain Eukaryota; kingdom Metazoa; phylum Mollusca; class Cephalopoda; order Myopsida; family Loliginidae; genus Doryteuthis; species Doryteuthis pealeii. Next base: position 7,438,868 of record CM042180.1, read on the forward strand.
GGCCCCCTGGGATCGACGCTATTATTACAACATAACCGGTCCAGCGGCCGAATCTCACCGGACCCCCGGTCGAAACCGGGCGGGGGCTGCATGATATTTTCCACGTACCCCACTTGTACGGGTCAGGCACAAAGGCCCTATTTATGTGGGACCACCCACAAGCCGAGACTCATGGGGTGGCGGGTGAAAAAATTGCGTCGATCCCGTCAGCATTCCCCCTCAAGGTGGGCGCCTCATGCGCTGAGCAATAAACCCAGCCCTGCCCCTTTAAATCAAGGGGGCAGGTGTTGCCTGGGGTGATGGCCCCCTGGGATCGACGCTATTATTATAACAGAACCGGTCCAGCGGCCGAAGCTCACTGGACCCCCGGTCGAAACCGGGCGCGGTCTGCATGATATTTACCGCGTACCCCACTTGTACGGGTCAGGCACAAAGTCCCTATTAACGTGGGACCACCCACAAACCGAAGCTCATGGAGTGGCAGGTGAAAAAATTGCGTCGATCCCGTCGGCATTCCCCCTCAAGGGGGGCGCCTCAGGCACTGGGCAATAAACCCAGCCCTGCCCCTTTAAATCAAGGGGGCAGGTGTTGCCTGGGGGGATGGCCCCCTGGGATCGACGCTATTATTATAACAGAACCGGTCCAGCGGCCGAAGCTCACTGGACCCCCGGTCGAAACCGGGCGCGGGCTGCATACAAATAACAATAACAATTGTATTTATATATACAACAAAATAGTGGTTTACAGTGTGAACGGGAAGGCTAATTTGCATATTGATCTTTAAAATTGATTTTAATAAATATGTGCTTGGTATTATTGATTTCTAATTGTTTGGTTTTATTTTGATAAATATGAGCAACAATCTCCGGGATAAATCTTTTAAAAAATCCATTAACAAGAAAAAATAACTGTAATTTTATTCTTTACTTCCTAATTTAACTGAATAATTAAATTAGGAAAATTTAGCAATGAAAGACGGGAGTGATGGAAAATGATGGAAAAGTTAGTTTCAAAGTTGTTCTATTTTTTTTTTATTGTACCCTCTCTGTTTCAAATCATTTTATCTACGTTCTTATTTAGTTTCATTGGTGTTTTTAATTTGATATGTTTCATTAGATTAAAACTTAATATGGGACCGCCCTGTCGGCTGGGGTGTAAGAATGCACCAACTGCACCTCTGCAGAGGAGTAAGACTCCCCCAATGGGGCCACCTGTTGGCCGTGGGTGGCGACCCGTGATGCTTAAGGATAGAACCCAGGTGGATGAGCAGTTCATAACTTGCAATACTCCACTTTGGCCCTATCTTGCGCTAGACGGGCGGTCGGTGAGGCCCTCTCCGATCAATCGGCTGGTCACGTCAAGCCCTAGCATCTATATGATTTTCCCAACCCTATTGCCCTTATGGCAAGCCCCAACCCCTTTTATCATATGGGTGCTAGAAGGCAGTGACTGAGGGTCTACATGTCCTGGGAACTGAGTTAAACTCTATCTGATGGTGAGGTTCCAGTTCTGGAGGTTTGGGAAATGTGGAGCACCCTTCATCACCATTGCTCCCTGGTCCACTTGACCCGGAGTGGTAGTACCTGTTAGGGTCCCATCTATGGGTTAAATAGAAAAGCAGGAGTTTATAAAAAAATTGTATTATGCATTAAGAATGAATTTATTTCACAACTTTGTCGGCATTAAATGACCCACCGAGATTGATATGCCGTAAAACAAAACAAACAAAACAAACCAAAACTTAACTACTTGCGCTCGGAGGGTGCATATTTTTGCTAGTATATTAAAAAATATTCTCAGATAAAAGAAAGAAAAATTAAAAGCTGATAATTGTTATTAAAGTAGTTTTGAAAGGTTGATTGATTTTAAAGGCATATCAACCGTCTGGGGTTATATCATGCCTATCGGTTAGGAAGTAATATATGTTGTGTATCTGTATTTTCATTTTTGTAGTAATTGGTTTTAACAATGTGTTAGCATTTTTGGGGATCATATTGTATGGTATTGATTAGGTTCATGTCTATATCTATGGTATAATTTTATTCCTTCAAAAAGGACAGAATGTTTTTTTTTATGTTTGACATTTTCAAACAGATCTTTCATATTGTTTGCTTCAAAATAACGGTTTCTGATGTGAGCAAAAAAACCTGCATGAATAAGTGTTTAACAGTTAAAGGTGATTGACATGTTTCCCACTGTGGTTGTTGTTCTTGTTTGAGTATATAGCAGTGCGTTGGTCTTGTGTGACTAATGCGTAATCGGACACAATGACTTTGTTCCTTCTGTACTTCATTAAGGCTGATCTCCAGTCTCCCAGAGTGGGTTTGATTAGGAAGAGTTTATTGTGTGGACTAGAAGTGGCTACCCGGTGTTGCCTGGGTAGAGGGGGATTTATAAAGTTGGATGCCCCATTAAAATCCCCTATGTAAAAAGACCATGCGTTGATCCAGTTAAAAATAGGTGAAAATAGAAATTTATGTCTACAATATTAAATGGAAAAAATTCTATGTTGTTATCATTTAAATTTTATTTTTTAGATATCTTCATGAATTAAATCAAATCTTCATTATTTTTGCTCAAAAACCAAGCCCTGGTGATATCTAATGTGTATATATATTTACTTTGTCGTTAATTGTTTTATTTTCGAAGTTTCCTCCTGACATACACATTCACACAATTGCCATTTATATCTTATTATAATGGAGATTGTGTGTTTTTCTGTCTGTAACCGAACTATATTCCTACTCAAGTCACAATTCTCTTAGTTATTGACATCACATTCTCCATGATTTATTTTTATCTAAACCTCAATTATTAAATAAATTGTTTTACATTATTAATACTGTTAACTATGTCTACATACTAATAACATGCAATTATATTTATATATAAAACAAAATAGCGGTTTACAGTGTGAACGGAAGGCTAATTTGCATATTGATATTAAAATTGTAATTTTAATAAATATGTCTTGTATTATTGGTTTCTACTGTTTGGTTTTATTTTAATGAATATAAGCAAAAATCTCTTCGATGAATCTTAAATGAAATCCATTACGAAAAAAAACTGTCATTTTATTCTTTACTTCCTCTTTTAACTAAATACTTAAATTAGAAAATAACAATGAAAGACGAGAGTGATGGAAGAGTAAATTTCAGTTGTTCTATTTTACAATCATATCCCCTCTGTTTCAAATCTTTTTATCTGCATTCTTATTTATTTCATTAGCGTTTCTAATTTAATACGATATTTCATTACATTAAAACTTAAATACTTGCACCCGGCGGAGGGTGCATATATTTGCTAGTATGTATAAGTGTTGTTATTCCAGCATTGTGCCATGTTCTATGAAGGAATCTATTAATTTTGAGTTTCAAGACTGGAATATATGGAATCTTGAAATTGTCAAATCTAAAGCCGACTTAGCTGCAGGGCAGCTCTTTCACCACCCCCTCACACCAATATAGCTTGGGGTCCAGCATATCAGTAGTTTTATTAGTCTGAATTTTTTTGAGATGTGGCTTGATAATTTTTTATTTTAGACTAGCAAGAATATGGCTTCCTCCGTCGGGCGTAAGTATTTAAGTTTTAATGTAATGAAATATATTAAATTAGAAGGACTAATGAAATTAATATGAGCACATATAAAAAGATTACTTATTTTAAGTATATTTTAATTCGTTTCTACATAGAATAATTTATAGGATTGATTTAAATACGCTGGAGAATAAAACAATAATACTAGAGATAAATAACACCAAGTAATTATTTATTAAAACCGGTTTTTTTTAAAACCAGTATGCAAATTAACCAGACCATATATTATGTAAACCTTTATTAAATTAATGGTACCATATATTATGTAAACCTTTATTTCTTAGTGCAGTTGCTTACCTGGACTCAAAGTGTAGTATCTGTTCCAGATTCTATGCTTTGAGACTTGCCTTCTGTACCCGGCCTCGGCTGGGGGTCCAGTGTGCTTCGGCCTCTGGACCGGTAAAGTACAATTAATAGCATCGATCCAAGGGGGCCATGCCCCCCAGATCGTTGCAATTTTTATGTGCCCACGTAAAAACGAGACCTTGTGTCCAGCCCTCATAAGTGGGATGAGCAGGCAAATACCCTTAGTGCACCCGGTTTCGACTGGGGGTCCGGCCAGCTTCGGCCGCTGGACCGGTGATGTTATAATAATAGCGTCGATCCCAGAGGGCCATCCCTCCAGGCAATACCTGCCCCCTTTGGGGACAGGGCTGGGTTTATTGCCCAGCGCCTGAGGCACCCTCTTGAGGGGGAATGCCGACGGGATCGACGCAATTTTTGTTCTCTCCCACCCATTAGCTTCGGCTTGTGGGTGGGCCCACGTTAAAACGGAGCCTTGTGCCCAGTCCATACAGGTGGGGTATGAGACAAATAAACTTAGTGTTTAAACGCACTAATAACATGAGTTTCTCGGCCTGTGTTTGTCAATGTAAATTAACAGCGTTGATCCCAGGGGTCTATCCCCCCAGGCTCTAGTAATGTTTCTTTTAAACAGATATTTGTTTATTTTGTTTTATGGTATATCAACCCTCTTTCAAGTCATTTAATACTGAATCAAGACATTTTGATAAATAAAAGACTCAGGTTGCTTACAGTACCCGCTGTTGCTTAAGTGGTCACCCGATTAAGTATTGAACAGGCTTATCGCTGCTTTTGTGATCTAGCAGGATCTAGTAATGTTTCTTTTAAACAGATATTTGTTTATTTTGTTTTATGGTATATCAACCCTCTTTCAAGTTATTTAAAGCTGAATCAAGACATTTTGATAAATAAAAGACTCAGGTTGCTTACAGTACCTGCTGTTGCTTAAGTGGTCACCCAATTAAGAATTGAACAGGCTCATTAGGAGATAAATAGGAACAAATTGACATACATACATATTACAAGGAGGTAGATAGGAACAAAGAGATTAGTAGATATATAATATGGTTCTGTTTACTTAGTAAATAATGCACATGGTTTGGTTGTTTTGTTTTATGGCATATCAACCCTTTTTGGGTTATTTAATACCAGATCAAGTCATTTTAATAAACAGAGGACTCAAGTTGATTGGTTGTTTTGTTTTATGGCATATCAACACTTTTTGGGTTATTTAATACCAAATCAAGTCATTTTTGATAAAGAAAAGAACTCAGGTGGCTTACAGTACCTGCTTTTGCTTAAGTGTTCACACAATTAAGTATTGAACAGGCTCAAATCTGGTAATCTGAGCATTAGCTACATAAATGAGAGTAACCTCCCCTTGTTTATTTCCCTTTGAGGAAGCCATATGTTTTGGTCGGCCTTTTTCATTTCACCGTAAATCTACATGGAAAATAGGAATTTGTTCGAATCAATACAACTGCATGTTTGAACACGTAAATATCATAAAATGTGTTCTTAATTGTGCTTGCGCATTATTTGAAATGAACTTAATTGTTATTAAGAACACATTTTATGATATTCTCACCTCGTGGTTGTGAACACTTTTGGGCTTTGGTTTTTTTAATAAAGAACAAAGAAAGACAACCCTTATGGCAAGCCCCAACCCCTTTTTATCATATGGGTGCTAGAAGGCGGTGGCTGCGGGTCTACATGTCCTGGGAATGACGTTAAACTCTATCTGATGGTGAGTTCCAGTTTTGGAGGTTTGGGGAATGTGGAGCACCCTTTCATCATCATTGCTCTCTGGTCGACTCTGACTTGGAGTGGTAGTACCTGTTAGGGTCCCATCTATGGGTTAAATAGAAAAACAAAATTGTATTATCCATTAAGAATTGATTTATTTCAAAACTTTATCGGCATTAAATAACCCACTGAGGTTGATATGCCGTAAAACAAAACAAACCAAACAAAAAAAGTGTGTGTGTGTCTTTTATCTCATTTATCTCATTATTTATACTGTAATTAGTATAGTATAAAACCAACTCTAAAAAATGTTACGCCCCCAAAAAGTTACGGGTGTCAAAATTAAGTGACCTTAAAAAAATGAAAGTTTTGAAATAAAATAAATAATGCATTATAAAGATCATTCTTTGATAACTAAACACGGAAAATTTCATTAAAATCTGATATTTCTCTGATTTTTGGTAAATTATTTTCTGTAGAGGGGGCTAAAGTCATTTTGTCAAAAACACATTTTAGACTACCTAATATATATATATGTGTGTGTGTGTGTGTGTGTGTATTTTGGCAGCATTTTTTCGTTTAAACATGTTTTGGGGAATGTGAAGCACCCCTTCATCACCATTGCTCCCTGGTCCACTCTGACCCGGAGTGGTAGTACCTGTTAGGGTCCCATCTATGGGTTAAATAGAAAAATGTATTTATAAAAAAATTGTATTATCCATTAAGAATTGATTTATTTCAAAACTTTATCGGCATTAAATGACCCACTGAGGTTGATATGCCATAAAACAAAACAAACCAAAAAAAAACCCAAAAAAAAACGAAAAACAAAGACTTGCTTATTCATCAATAACGAAATGAGCAGACAACCCAGCCCAACAGAGGAAGAAATTAGCCCAGAAAAAAATCACCAGCGACAAAGCAGAACAAGTAAGAGCCCATCTCCTCTCTCCTCTCGCCATTTATATACCCGATATTAATTAAAAGTAATGAAATGAATCCGACGTTATATATACTAGCAAATATATGCACCCTCCGGGTGCAAGTATTTAAGTTTTAATGAAATAAAATATCATATTAAATTAGAAAGGTTAATGAAACTGAATAAGAATACAGATAAAAAGATTTCGAACAGAGCGGGTATAATCGAAAAATAGAACAACTTTGAAACTAACTCTTCTATCATTTTCCATTACTCCCGTCTTTCATTGGTAAATTTTCCTAATTTAACTATTTAGTTAAAACATTAAGTAAAGAACAATATTACAGTTATTTCTTCTTGTTAATGGATTTCTTTTAAGATTTATCCCCCAGATTTTTGCTCATATTCAATAAGATAAAACCAAACAATTAGAAATCAATAATACTAAGCATATATTCATTAAAATCAAATTTTTAATATCAATATGCAAATTAGCCTTCCCATTAACACTGTAATCCACTATTTTGTTGTATATATAAATACAATTGCATGTTATTAGTATGTAGATATGGTCTTAAAGATGTAAAACAATTTTATTGATAATTGAGGTTTAAATAAAAATAAAATGGAGAATATGATGTAAATAACAAAGGGAATTGTGACTTGTATAGTAATACTGTTTCGGTTACAGACAGACAAACCCACAACCACACGAGCAGGATGTGACACAAGGTCAATTTCATAAGAGGAGTTTAACAGTTTTCCTTCTCCTTGACTGGTTACTTATCCGTGGTTAAAGATCCAAGTCTACCCTGTTATTTACCCACAGCTGGAGGTAGAATTGGATTCATAACTTTCCCAAGGGTATTAACGCCATGTGAAATGCAAACAGCTTCGTCTAGGAATTGAACTCGAGTCCATTTCCTACGACTCTAACTATTAGACTACGCGTCAATCCGTCATTATAAGGGTAAGATTATATGAAAAACACACAGATGTTGTTCAAATATTTTTTTATTATTATGCTGATATTGCAATATTTCGATCTGTTAAAAATCTTCATTAGAGCATATTATATTGTGTTGATGAGAAGAGAATTTATGAGAATTGTCTTCTTCTGAACACAACATAACATGATTTATATAACTGCATAAATACTAGGGTAAGTCAAAAGTTTTCTAATATCTTGGTAAATGTTAATTTGCAACGCATATATCATAGGACCAAATTAGTTATATATATATATATATATATGAGGAAAAATGAGTAAAGAAAAGAAATGTAGATGGATAAAAATGAATTTAATCGGTATCACTTTTAATCGATTAAATTCATTTTTATCCATCTACATTTCTTTTCTTTACTCATTTTTCCTGATATTGTCGGATTAAATTCCTTTTCCATTCTTACACACACACACACACACACACACACACATATATATATATATATATATATATATATATATATAATATATATATTGCTTATAACACAAACACACACACACACACACACACACATGCTTTACAAACGCATTGAGCACTTTTATATTCATTCATAACTACGATTTATTCGGCTAATCATTTTTATCGACTGTCAAAATTGTGACTAGCTTGATTTTTTGCCTGCTTCGTTAAGTCACCTCCTTTCTCCTTTCACACACACACACACACACACACACACACACACACACACACACACATATATATATATATATATTATATATATATATATAATATCACAGTTCCTATCAAAAGAATCTGGAACAGATGTGTAACAAAGCGACAGCTGTGTGGCCAGCACACACATACACACATATATATATAAGGAAAGAGGATTGGAATAAATCCGACAGAATGTAGTAGAGATATGAGGAACGCAAGGACAAACTACATATATATATATATATATGTGTGTGTGTAAGAATGGAAAGGGAATTGAATCCGACAATATGAGGAAAAATGAGTAAAGAAAAGAAATGTAGATGGATAAAAATGAATTTAATCGATTAATGTGATATCGATTAAATTCATTTTTATCCATCTACATTTCTTTTCTTTACTCATTTTTCCTCATATATATATATATATATATAATGTGTGTGTGTGTATGTATGAGTATATATGTGTTTACTTTGTGACAGTTCAGCATTGTAGAGACACTGTAGGAACAATACTATCAATGTTAGTACTGTCACTAAGCCATTTTCCCCCTCTTTCCCCTGCATTCCTGGGACGACTGACGCTAACCCAATAGTGGAATTGATTTCGATAGTGGGGGGGGGGTGAAGGACCAAAGAAATGAAATGGTGACTTCATTTCCTGTTCACAGATAGTCATGTGACATGAAATGGGCTACCGAAACAAAAAAGGTTTTAAAATGGACAACTGACACCCGAGACTAGGTCGAACAGTGAATTTCTCTGAGGGTCGAAATCATCTCTATTTCACCATTATTGAAATCCTACCGGCGGAACAAATCATCGAATTTCTGTTTGAATATTTGGGATATAGGTGTGCTCTAATTCCCCACCTGGATTCATAGACTAGCCAAGGTCACGTGAGTTAATCTTGCAACGAATCTCTAGCAATACTGCGTGGCTGATAGAATACTTAACTCCCCACATTGGTCATAATTACAACTGCGCTCAATGCGAACGGACATAGGATTACCGGATTTACTAATACTCAGGAAGGAATTATACGATTACCAGAGTAACCAAAGGATTAATTATCGAAGGACTCTTTACCAAGAACTGAGAACTCTTTACCAGAGTAACCAAAGATTCATTATCGAAGGACTCTTTACCAAGAACTGAGAACTCTTTACCAGAATAACCAAAGGATTCATTATCGAAGGACTCTTTACCAAGAACTGAGAACTTTACCAGAGTAACAAAGGATTCATATCGAAGGACTCTTTACCAAGAACTGAGAACTCTTTACCAGAGTAACCAAAGGATTCATTATCAAAGGACTCTTTACCAAGAACTGAGAACTCTTTACCAGAGTAAACCAAAGGATTCATTATCGAAGGACTCTTTATCAAGAACTGAGAACTCTTTACCAGAGTAACCAAAGGATTCATTATCGAATTCCACTGGATAAGCGCTTCTGCTTTAAGGCCAAAGAATGGCCCTTAAAAACTTATCAATTTCAATCCCTCACTCCGAGAAGAAGAACAATCGTATTCTTCTACGAAACTTCGGTGTTATCCATCCCCATCCTGGCGATAAACGCTAAGTAATACCTTGCGTACCGTATTAATAAAGCAGGCGGTCACACTCCATCTGGGTGCTTCAATTCTCAGCTTCTAACATACTGGCCCTTCACACCACGACAAAATCAGCCACTGCTCACACAAAATCTTAACACCGAGCATTCATCCGGGACATTGCAGTTAGGCACACTAGGCAACGCTGACGCTTCGAATCGGGTGAATGAATATCATTACATGTTTTCTGTCCCGTCGTGATGTAATAGTTAGCAAGCTAGTCCCACAAATCCATTACTATTGAAAAGCGAGTTCGATCCTCGCTGGATGCTCCATACTTGTGACAAATCCTACCCCCGGTGAACGGGTTGGGTATATAATTTTCCTCTAGGCCCGCAATCACAAAAAATGGATGGAAAACACTTCTCAACACTAAAGTTAAAGTAAGGTACTTCTGGCAATAAGTCTGGATGAGTGACTTATTAAGTGCCTGGAGGGTAAATTTATGAGAGCGTTTTAACTTGTCTAATTTATTTTACGTTAAAATGTAGTCATAGTTCTAGTTTGTCGCTAACATTTTCAATGACTGGAAGCTGATATTCTTTCTTTCTTTCTTTCTGCTGATAAAACCAGCAGGCGAGCTCCTACTGATACACCAAGCAGCAGCTATGCTATGCTATAGCTTTCGAAAAATCGTTTGATTTTTGTTTGATTAATTAATTATATCCTTTAATCGGTAAAAATCAATAACCAAATTTGGAGTGTTTCTTAGTTAGAACGATATAAATGTGTATGCAAGATTTTAAATCTTAGTGACCACCCGTTTTGAAGTTATACGTCGACACGTACATACCAAAATCTCTCCTTTATATATTATATATATATATATATATATATATGTGTGTGTGTGTGTGTGTGTGTGTGTGTGTGTGTGTCTGCCTTAGGGGCTGGGATAATGTATACTACTTGTACACCCATGTCCACAAAAAAGTATGCCAATGCTACGGTCACACAAATAATAAGCGATAGACTTTACCCAGACTCGTGCACTGAGTTACCTTCGGCAGTTATCTTAAGCTTTTCCCAGGAGTCGCCTTAAATGAACAGGGTGACTTACGGTAATGTGCCTTAACACGTAAGTCTGGGTGATTTACTTATTAACTGCCTGGAGGGTAGATATAAGAGGGCGTTTTAACTTGTCTGGTTTAGGGGCAGGGATAATGTATACTTGTGTACCCCTGTCCACAAAAAAACGTATAGTTATTTACTAATAATTTAGATGTGACACAAGACTTGAAGTATGGGGCGCCCAGTGAAAATCGAACTCACTAACAATGGTTTGCGAATGTAGTTTGCTAACCAATACACCACAAGAGGTGCGGTCACACAAATGATAAGTGACTGACTTTACCCAGACTCGCGCACTAAGTCACCTTCGGTTGCTATCTTAAGCTTTTCCCAGAAATCACCTAAAATGAACAGGATGACTTACGACAAGGTGCCTTATCAGATAAGTCTGAATGAGTGACTTATTTATGAGGTCGTTTTAACTTGTGTGCCTTAGGGACAGGGATAACGTGGGTACCACAGTCCAAAAAAGTATACCAGGGACTTATTTATGAGGTCGTTTTAACTTGTGTGCCTTAGGGACAGGGATAACGTGGGTACCACAGTCCAAAAAAAGTATACCAGTGACTTATTTATGAGGTCGTTTTATCTTGTCTGCCTGAGGGACATGGATAAAGTGGGTACCACTGTCCACAAAAAAAGTATACCAGTGGTATGGTCACACAAATAAACAATTGGCTTCACCCAGACTGAGTCATCTTTGGATACTGTCTTAAGCTTTTCCCAGGGTCGCCTTAAATGGAGAGGATGACTTACGACAATGATTTACTACCAGAGCAGATTCATCAACAAATCTTTTTCTTCTATCCCCACCTTCAGTCTTTTTTTCTTTTTTTTATGCAGAAAAAAGTATAACCCCACCGATATATTGCGCCCCAAAAATAAGGGGGTGGTTGGCAAAGTTAAGTGACCTGAAAAAAAAAATCAGAAAGTTTTGAAATAAAATAACTGATGCATTATAAAATTTATTCATTGCTAAATCAACACTGAAAATTTCATTAAGATCGGATAATTTCCTGATTTTTGGTGAAACTTTTTTCAAACGGGGAGGGTTAAATTTAAAACATGGATTTTTCGACAAATTTGGTATACCTATTATAACGTATGCCAGTGGAGCGGTCACACAAATGATAAGCCCGCCCTGTCGTCTGGGGCGTAAGAATGCACCAACTGTACCTCTGCAGAGGGGTAAGACTCCCCCAATGGGGCCACCTGTTGGCCGTGGGTGGCGACCCGTGATGCTTAAGGATAGAGCCCAGGTGGATGAGCAGTTCCTGACATGCAATACTCCACTTTGGCCCTATCTTGAGCTAGACGGGCGGTCGGAGAGGCCCTCTCCAATCAATTGGCTGGTCACGTCAAGCCCTAGCACCTATATGATTTTCCCAACCCTATTGCCCTTATGGCAAGCCCCAACCCCTTTTTATCATATGAGTGCTAGAAAGCGGTGGCTGCGGGTCTACATGTCCTGGGAATGACGTTAAACTCTATCTGATGGTGAGGTTCCAGTTTTGGAGGTTTGGGGAATGTGGAGCACCCCATTAATCACCATTGCTCCCTGGTCCACTCTGACCCGGAGTGGTAGTACCTGTTAGGGTCCCATCTATGGGTTAAATAGAAAAATGTATTTATAAAAAAATTGTATTATCCATTAAGAATTGATTTATTTCAAAACTTTATCGGCATTAAATAACCCACTGAGGTTGATATGCCGTAAAACAAACCAAACCAAACAAATGATAAGCGACTGACTCACCTTCGGCTGTTATCTTAAGCTTTTCCCAGGGGGTCGTCTTAAATGAACAGGGTATCTTACGACAATGTGATTATCACCAAATTTACTGAGTAAATAATACATAGGGTATTTGCCCCCCCCCGCTCTTCAGCGCGATCTCTTTTTTTAAGTAAGTCAACATGACTTTGCCTATTCTCTTAACAATGTTAAAGTCAGTCAGTATACTGTTGGTTTTGGACAACAGCAACTGGCTAAGCACAACTGAACTAGTGCCCAAAATAGCTGGTAAATATGGAACTCAAGATGAGTCCATTCATGTGTTTGGGTGATTCCATTCTATGAGTCCTGATTGGCTGCTTGGTTTCTATGATGTTGCGTGGCTTCATAAATACTCTAGCACTATGCAATAGGGTTGCAGGTTAGATCCGTATTAAGTTACGGCTCCTTGTTGCCTTGTCTTACCAATTCGACGGTAATTGGAACTTCGTATAATTATTCTACATCCAGCCTGAATATTAGTGTGTTTCCATCTATTATTTGTTGTACTTCTTGCATTGCTTGGAACATCCTTATGTCCGTTTTATGCTGTTAATTAAATGTTGTTATCTTGTATAATTAATTTAGGTACTTAGGCAGTAATATCTCATCCACAGAAAACGATGTTAATGCAAAGACAAGACATGGTCCGGACAAGTTAAAGAGACAATTCTTCCATATCGTTGTCGTGTCAGTACTACTGTACGGCTGCACCACCTGGACCCTGACGAAGCGACTAGGGAATAAATTAGATGGGTGCTGCACAAGAATGCTGCGTGTGATACTGAACAAGACGTGGAAACAACACCCCACGAGAAAACAGCTGTACGGCCACCTGCCACTTATCACCCAACCCATCAGAGTAAGACGGACAAGACACTGCTGGAGAAGCAAGGACGAATTCATAAATGACGTCATCCTTTGGAAGGCAGCACATGGGCACGCAAGTGTGGGCCGACCAGCAAAGACGTACATTAACCAGCTCTGTGCGGATACAGGATGCTGCATAGAGGACCTCCCGAGAATGATGAGTGATAGGGATGGATGGAGAGATATTGTCATCGATATCCATGCTAACAGCGTGAAATGATAATGATGATGAGCTTGTATAAATTGACTTTGTCTTTTCCCTACCGAATATTATGTGTTGGGTTACCTTCTTTTGGATAACATAATGCATTATAGAAATGCGGGTATTAGCTTCAAACTAATACCCCCAGAGATCTTATTATAATGGAGATTATGTAATAATTTGTAACTGAGACTACGTCACTACTAACATCATGATTTCCTTTGTTAAGATTTCCTTAGTTATATGTGCCTGTTTGGTTCCCAGACCTCCAGAAACAAAGGAATATTACTAAGTGTGTTTCCACCTTTTTACTTTACAGTTCTTCAAGTTCCTTGGAACGTCCTTTTTTTATAAGTTTCTATGCGAGAGATTTTTAGTAAAAGAACTATGAATACAGATTCTGCTAAAAAAATCAATAAAGAAACTGACCCTGTTGTTAAAAAAACGGAGTGTTTTACTTATTTTTCAAGGTAATGGTGAGTAATTTTTCCCCAATCGGAGATTTTGATATTTGAGTTAACTGTTTTTCTTTGTAACAACTCTTTACGTTCGTTATTTCTTTTTTGCGAAATTTCTTCCTTCAATATGGCCTAAACTGATCAGCTGGCCTATTTTGGTGGTACCTACTTTTCTTGTTATATACCTGTTTACTCGACGAGAGAGGGAGAGGGTGTAGACGATGATGAGACGTAGGGTTCTTACTAGTTAACTCTTTTGCTTGCTCCTACTGTTATATACTAGGTATACCCAAAAATACGTATGCTTTTTGTTAGGGAGAGTTATCTCTCCCTAACGATTAGAACCGGATACTCTCCAAAAAGGAGGAGGACAAAATACTGACAGACAGAGATAAAAACCGACCCCGGTACGTGACACACGCGTATCCTACATCAAGCCGAACTGAATCCAAAACCATCCCACTGTATTTCCCTGACAGTGAGAATAAATAAAACAAATATTGTTATTGTTAACATATTCCCTGTTTTTATTATCAATTCTGTATATCCTACATCTCGGGATATAACACTTTTCATTTTAAAAACGAATTAAAATTAGTTTAATCGATTATTTAAGATCAAATTTTTGTCTAAGTCTAAACATAATGAGCATCTGTAAAAAAAATATAAGAGGATGATCAACCATCCTCAACACGCACAGCGCACCCACGGAAGCTTCACGGTACACTAGTGTACCGCGGCACACCGGTTAAAAAACACTGGTCTAGAGTTTCTATCTATCCGATGATGACACCACGCGAATCCTTTTCCTCCAACTTATTCGGTCCCTGATTGCGTCTTGCCAACTTCCTATGGGAATGTTAAAGTCCTTCAGGTTTCTCTTGATGTTGTCTTTGTACCTGAGCTTTGGTCTACCGATTCCACGTGATCCCTCTCTCAGTTGAGAGTACAGAATCTGCTTTGGCAGTCTGTCATCCCCCGAGTCTGTTTAAGTGGCCAGCCCATCTCAGGTTGCGTTGGACAAGTATTTCGTGCGTGCCAGGGAGTCCAAATCTCTTCAGGATGGTCCTGTTTGAAACATTTTGCCACCACTTGACATTTAAGAAATAACAAGAAAAAACATATTTCTAAATACAAGAACATTTACTTTGTTCTTGAGGTTCATGTGTTTCAGACAAGATGGAGACATCTCCATACTGGATGGTAAGCCTCTCTAATTAGTAGACCAGTTCAAATTACTAAGTAGTAATATCATATCTACAGAAAGTGATGTCAATATACACATAGGAAAGGCATGGGTTGCTGTAGTCAGATACACTGGGGAACGTAATTTTCATTGAATTGAATCTGACACTTGTTTATGACTAATTTTTTTATCTCTGAATCCAAAAAAACCACAGTTTTCTATATCACATCAACATTTTGAGCTACAGGATACCCTCAATTTTTCCTCAATAACCATACAAAAATACATCTAATAAATTTGTTCTTATTTTATAGAATGTTTTTAAAAAATTACATGTAAGGGAAAATATAAAAAAAATAAAATATATACATACTAGCAGCGGCTACCCGGCGTCGCCTGGGTAGAGGAGGATTTTTTAAAGGTAGTCCCGCAGATCCATTATTACTGAATCGTGAGTTGGATCCTCGTCGGATGCCCCATTAAAATCCCTATGTAAAAAAATAGACCTTGCATTGATCCAGCTACTCTGAAAAGAAATGTTAATGTCTACTATCTAAAATATCAAATGAAAAAAAAAAAATCCATGCTGTTATCATTTAAATTTTATTTTTTAATTATCTTCACGAATATTAATCAAATCTCGATTATTTTTACTCAAAAACCAAGCCCTGGTGATATTTAATGTGTATATATATTTACTTTGTCGTTAATCATTTTATTTTCGAAGTTTCCTCCGGACATACATATACACACAACTGCCCTATATATATATATATATATTATGGACTCTCTCGTCGATTTTCGACGCATGAGGGTTCACACACACAATGAACACCCACACAGTGATTTGTTTATAGTGGTGAAGGCTTGTGTTGGACCATCCATACTTTTTGGCACAGTCGATAGGAAAGAATTGGTGCATCAAGGGTTGCCACAAACCCAATCAACGACCGACCTCAGGAATTTTGAATTCAGAGTTATCCCTCTCCTAGACTGGTTACCTACCCAAGGCTGAAGGGCCCAGGCTGCCCTACCATTTAACCCATAGCTGGAGGGAGAATATATGGATTCATACCTTTCCCAAGGGTATTAGCGCTATGTGAAATGCCAACAGCTTCGTCTAGGAATAGTGCTAGCAGGAGCCGTTGATATATCACAGTATGATAATATAATTATTACAACGTTTGATATGTTTACTTAAGAGTTAGCTCAGTCGGTAAAGCGTATGCCTAGGAACCACAAGGTTCCTGGTTCGATACGGGCCCCTGCCAACTCAGCGCATGAGTAGCACAGGGCTCTGTGTGGTAAAGTGAGGAGCTGATGGTAGGTGTGGCGCTCCACAGACTCAAAAACTATCTCCTTGGTCTAGTACTAGGGAAAAGGGGACAGACTCCCTCGCTTTCTGGCTGATACCGACTTTGAAAAATAATAATCGAGACGGGTCAGTTTTTGACTTAATTACAAATAACGACTTAGTAGAACCAATTAAAATGGATTTTTTTTCAAACATCTCAATCCTAAAAACAAGGAATATTTTAGTATGAATTTTGTCTCATTAAGCTAAACAGGAAAAAAAACCGTTTCGGAGATTAATCGTTACTGCTCACTCAATGGGGCTCCAAGCAGCACAAATGCCAAACTAAAGATTTCTGATTTGCTGAGCAAACTATCTTTTTGGTACAAATAATGTTCAATATATGTGAAATAATAATAGAAAAATCTTTGTCATAGATGCATGCTACATTGAGATATCGATCTTGTTATGAAAAAAAACCTAGAAATCATCAATAACTTAAAATTGGTTGATTTTAAGACTTTTTTGATAGCATTTGTGTATTTCTCAGACCAAAATGATTTTAAAAAACAATTTTTAGTAGTAGGGAAGCTCTAGAACTCATTTTACATACAAAAATAGATTACAAAAGTCGCAATTTTTCGCGAACTCCACCAAATTTGGAGAGCTAAAAATAGATATAACTCCGCCAATTTTTGGATTTGGAAGCTCAAATTTTTGGGGATTGTCTAACGTTAACATAGTCCACACCTGGAAAAAAATTTCAGGAGCTGAGTGGCTCAATATCGAGATTAAAAGGGCTGCAGAACGGCAACGTCTTCGTCATCATGAACCACCAAATGCAGATGGGAATTTCCCTTGCAATATCTGTGACCGCATCTGCAAGTCCAGAATTGGACTAACTAACCAACATAGTCCCCAACTGGAAAAAAAAATCAGAAAAATTGAAGGGTGTAGGCGACAATTTTACTTTTTTTCTGAATGATTTGACATGGAATTGCCCTTATTCTAAAAACTTAAATTTCAAAATGTCGTAAAGAACTTTATCACTTACCTAACCACATTATCTTTACGTTTCACTGCGTTGTTTGCACATCTGTTTCCGTTGTTCAGTGACAAAAACAACTTCAGTCCATTTTTCATATCAACTCAACCATTTTAAACTTCTCATTTTTCTTTCAGTCACAGCAAATCATCCTTGAATCTGCCAAAATATCTTTTTTAATGTATTATAAATCAAGCAGAAACCAAACGTCAATAAACGAAACAAAATGATTTTACGAGTTATTTCTACACTTTATCTAGGTTTATCGTGTGGGACTGTCCCCACTGCTAAAACAATATGTTGGTTGGTTGGTTGGGGTTGGTTTTACGGCATGTCAACCCATTGGATCATTTTATGCTGAAGTTATTTCTACACTTTATCTAGGTTTATCATGTGGGATTGCACCACTGCTAAAAACAATATGTTGGTTGGTTGGTTGGTTGGGTTTTACGGCATGTCAACCCATTGGATCATTTTATGCTGAAGCTATTTCTACACTTATCTAGGTTTATCATATGGGATTGCACCCACTGCTAAAAAACAATATGTTGGTTGGTTGGGTGGGTTTTACGGCATGTCAATCCATTGGATCATTTTATGCTGAAGCTATTTCTACACTTTATCTAGGTTTATCATGTGGGATTGCACCCACTGCTAAAACAATATGTTGGTTGGTTGGTTGTTGGGTTTTACGGCATGTCAACCCATTGGATCATTTTATGGAAGCTATTTCTACACTTTATCTAGGTTTATCATATGGGATTGCACCACTGCTAAAACAATATGTTGGTTGGTTGGGTGGGTTTTACGGCATGTCAATCCATTGGATCATTTTATGCTGAAGCTATTTCTACACTTTATCTAGGTTTATCATATGGGATTGCACCCACTGCTAAAAACAATATGTTGGTTGGTTGGGTGGGTTTTACGGCATGTCAACCCATTGGATCATTTTATGCTGAAGCTATTTTCTACACTTTATCTAGGTTTATCATGTGGGATTGCACCCACTGCTAAAAACAATATGTTGGTTGGTTGGGTGGGTTTTACGGCATGTCAACCCATTGGATCATTTTATGCTGAAGCTATTTCTACACTTTATCTAGGTTTATCATATGGGATTGCACCCACTGCTAAAAACAATATGTTGGTTGGTTGGGTGGGTTTTACGGCATGTCAATCCATTGGATCATTTTATGCTGAAGCTATTTCTACACTTTATCTAGGTTTATCATGTGGGATTGCACCCACTGCTAAAAACAATATGTTGGTTGGTTGGTTGGTTGGGTTTTACGGCATGTCAACCCATTGGATCATTTTATGTGAAGCTATTTCTACACTTTATCTAGTTTATCATATGGGATTGCACCCACTGCTAAAAACAATATGTTGGTTGTTGGTTGGTTGGTTTTACGGCATGTCAACCCATTGGATCATTTTATGCTGAAGCTATTTTACACTTTATCTAGGTTTATCATATGGGATTGCACCCACTGCTAAAAACAATATGTTGGTTGGTTTGGGTGGGTTTTACGGCATGTCAATCCATTGGATCATTTTATGCTGAAGCTATTTCTACACTTTATCTAGGTTTATCATGTGGGATTGCACCCACTGCTAAAAAACAATATGTTGGTTTGGTTGGTTGGTTGGGTTTTACGGCATGTCAACCCATTGGATCATTTATGCTGAAGCTATTTCTACACTTTATCTAGGTTTATCATATGGGATTGCACCACTGCTAAAAACAATATGTTGGTTGGTTGTTGGTGGGTTTTACGGCATGTCAACCCATTGGATCATTTTATGCTGAAGCTATTTCTACACTTTATCTAGGTTTATCATATGGGATTGCACCCACTGCTAAAAACAATATGTTGGTTGGTTGGGTGGGTTTTACGGCATGTCAAACCCATTGGATCATTTTATGCTGAAGCTATTTCTACACTTTATCTAGGTTTATCATATGGGATTGCACCCACTGCTAAAAACAATATGTTGGTTGGTTGGTGGGTTTTACGGCATGTCAACCCATTGGATCATTTTATGCTGAAGCTATTTCTACACTTTATCTAGGTTTATCATATGGGATTGCACCCACTGCTAAAAACAATATGTTGGTTGGTTGGGTGGGTTTTACGGCATGTCAACCCATTGGATCATTTTATGCTGAAGCTATTTCTACACTTTATCTAGGTTTATCATATGGGATTGCACCCACTGCTAAAAAACAATATGTTGGTTGGTTGGTGGGTTTTACGGCATGTCAACCCATTGGATCATTTTATGCTGAAGCTATTTCTACACTTTATCTAGGTTTATCATATGGGATTGCACCCACTGCTAAAAACAATATGTTGGTTGGTGGTTGGTTGGGTTTTACGGCATGTCAATCCATTGGATCATTTTATGCTGAAGCTATTTCTACACTTTATCTAGGTTTATCATATGGGATTGCACCCACTGCTAAAAACAATATGTTGGTTGGTTGGGTGGGTTTTACGGCATGTCAACCCATTGGATCATTTTATGCTGAAGCTATTTCTACACTTTATCTAGGTTTATCATATGGGATTGCACCACTGCTAAAAACAATATGTTGGTTGGTTGGTTGGGTTTTACGGCATGTCAATCCATTGGATCATTTATGCTGAAGCTATTTCTACACTTTATCTAGGTTTATCATATGGGATTGCACCCACTGCTAAAAACAATATGTTGGTTGGTTGGGTGGGTTTTTTACGGCATGTCAAACCCATTGGATCATTTTATGCTGAAGCTATTTTCTACACTTTATCTAGGTTTATCATATGGGATTGCACCCACTGCTAAAAACAATATGTTGGTTGGTTGGGTGGGTTTTACGGCATGTCAACCCATTGGATCATTTTATGCTGAAGCTATTTCTACACTTTATCTAGGTTTATCATATGGGATTGCACCCACTGCTAAAAACAATATGTTGGTTGGTTGGGTGGGTTTACGGCATGTCAACCCATTGGATCATTTTATGCTGAAGCTATTTCTACACTTTATCTAGGTTTATCATATGGGATTGCACCCACTGCTAAAAACAATATGTTGGTTGGTTGGGTGGGTTTTACGGCATGTCAACCCATTGGATCATTTTATGCTGAAGCTATTTCTACACTTTATCTAGGTTATCATATGGGATTGCACCCACTGCTAAAAACAATACGTTGGTTGGTTGGGTGGGTTTTACGGCATGTCAACCCATTGGATCATTTATGCTGAAGCTATTTCTACACTTTATCTAGGTTATCATATGGGATTGCACCACTGCTAAAAAACAATATGTTGGTTGGTTGGTGGGTTTTACGGCATGTCAACCCATTGGATCATTTTATGCTGAGCTATTTCTACACTTTATCTAGGTTTATCATATGGGATTGCACCCACTGCTAAAAACAATATGTTGGTTGGTTGGTGGGTTTTACGGCATGTCAACCCATTGGATCATTTTATGCTGAAGCTATTTCTACACTTTATCTAGGTTTATCATATGGATTGCACCACTGCTAAAAACAATATGTTGGTTGGTTGGGTGGGTTTTACGCATGTCAACCCATTGGATCATTTTATGCTGAAGCTATTTCTACACTTTATCTAGGTTTATCATATGGGATTGCACCCACTGCTAAAAACAATATGTTGGTTGGTTGGGTGGGTTTTACGGCATGTCAACCCATTGGATCATTTTATGCTGAAGCTATTTCTACACTTTATCTAGGTTTATCATATGGGATTGCACCCACTGCTAAAAACAATATGTTGGTTGGTTGGGTGGGTTTTACGGCATGTCAACCCATTGGATCATTTTATGCTGAAGCTATTTCTACACTTTATCTAGGTTTATCATATGGGATTGCACCCACTGCTAAAACAATATGTTGGTTGGTTGGTGGGTTTTACGGCATGTCAACCCATTGGATCATTTTATGCTGAAGCTATTTCTACACTTTATCTAGGTTTATCATATGGGATTGCACCCACTGCTAAAAACAATATGTTGGTTGGTTGGGTGGGTTTTACGGCATGTCAACCCATTGGATCATTTTATGCTGAAGCTATTTCTACACTTTATCTAGGTTTATCATATGGGATTGCACCCACTGCTAAAAACAATATGTTGGTTGGTTGGGTGGGTTTTACGGCATGTCAACCCATTGGATCATTTTATGCTGAAGCTATTTCTACACTTTATCTAGGTTTATCATATGGATTGCACCCACTGCTAAAAACAATATGTTGGTTGGTTTGGTGGGTTTTACGGCATGTCAACCCATTGGATCATTTTATGCTGAAGCTATTTCTACACTTTATCTAGGTTTATCATATGGGATTGCACCCACTGCTAAAAACAATATGTTGGTTGGTTGGGTGGGTTTTACGGCATGTCAACCCATTGGATCATTTTATGCTGAAGCTATTCTTACACTTTATCTAGGTTTATCATATGGGATTGCACCCACTGCTAAAAACAATACGTTGGTTGGTTGGGTGGGTTTTACGGCATGTCAACCCATTGGATCATTTTATGCTGAAGCTATTTCTACACTTTATCTAGGTTTATCATATGGATTGCACCCACTGCTAAAAAACAATATGTGGTTGGTTGGGTGGGTTTTACGGCATGTCAACCCATTGGATCATTTTATGCTGAAGCTATTTCTACACTTTATCTAGGTTTATCATATGGGATTGCACCCACTGCTAAAAACAATACGTTGGTTGGTGGTTGGTGGGTTTTACGGCATGTCAACCCATTGGATCATTTTATGCTGAAGCTATTTCTACACTTTATCTAGGTTTATCATATGGGATTGCACCCACTGCTAAAAACAATATGTTGGTTGGTTGGGTGGGTTTTTACGGCATGTCAACCCATTGATCATTTTATGCTGAAGCTATTTCTACACTTTATCTAGGTTTATCATATGGGATTGCACCCACTGCTAAAAACAATACGTTGGTTGGTTGGGTGGGTTTTACGGCATGTCAACCCATTGGATCATTTTATGCTGAAGCTATTCTACACTTTATCTAGGTTTATCATATGGGATTGCACCCACTGCTAAAAACAATATGTTGGTTGGTTGGGTGGGTTTTACGGCATGTCAACCCATTGGATCATTTTATACTGAAGCTATTTCTACACTTTATCTAGGTTTATCATATGGGATTGCACCACTGCTAAAAACAATACGTTGGTTGGTTGGGTGGGTTTACGGCATGTCAACCCATTGGATCATTTTATGCTGAAGCTATTTCTACACTTTATCTAGGTTTATCATATGGGATTGCACCCATTGCTAAAAACAATATGTTGGTTGGTTGGGTGGTTTTACGGCATGTCAACCCATTGGATCATTTTATGCTGAAGCTATTTCTACACTTTATCTAGGTTTATCATGTGGGATTGCACCATTGCTAAAAACAATATGTTGGTTGGTTGGGTGGTTTTACGGCATGTCAACCCATTGGATCATTTTATGCTGAAGCTATTTCTACACTTTATCTAGTTTATCATATGGATTGCACCCACTGCTAAAAACAATATGTTGGTTGGTTGGGTGGTTTTACGGCATGTCAACCCATTGGATCATTTTATGCTGAAGCTATTTCTACACTTTATCTAGGTTTTATCATATGGGATTTGCACCCACTGCTAAAAACAATTGTTGGTTGGTTGGGTGGTTTTACGGCATGTCAAACCCATTGGATCATTTATGCTGAAGCTATTTCTACACTTTATCCTAGTTTTATCATATGGATTGCACCCACTGCTAAAAACAATACGTTGGTTGGTTGGTGGGTTTTACGGCATGTCAACCCATTGGATCATTTTATTGCTGAAGCTATTTCTACCACTTTATCTAGGTTTATCATAGGGATTGCACCCATTGCTAAAAACAATATGTTGGTTGTTGGGGGTTTTACGCATGTCAACCCATTGGATCATTTTATGCTGAAGCTATTTCTACACTTTATCTAGGTTTATCATATGGATTTGCACCCATTGCTAAAACAATATGTTGGTGGTTGGTTGGGTGTTTTACGCATGTCAACCCATTGGATCATTTTATGCTGAAGCTATTTCTACACTTTATCTAGGTTTATCATATGGGATTGCACCCACTGCCTAAAACAATATGTTGGGTTGGTTGGGTGGTTTTACGGCATGTCACCCATTGGATCATTTTATGCTGAAGCTATTTCTACACTTTATCTAGGTTTATCATATGATTGCACCCACTGCTAAAAACAATTGTTGGTTGGTTGGGGGTTTTACGGCATGTCAACCCATTGATCATTTTATGCTGAAGCTATTTCTACACTTTATCTAGGTTATCATATGGATTGCACCCACTGCTAAAAAACAATACGTTGGTTGGTTGGGTGGTTTTACGGCATGTCAAACCCATTGGATCATTTTGATGCTGAAGCTATTTCTACACTTATCTAGGTTTATCATTATGGGATGCACCCATTGCTAAAACATATGTTGGTTGGTTGGGTGGGTTTTACGGCATGTCAACCCCATTTGATCATTTTATGCTGAAGCTATTCTACACTTTATCTAGGTTTATCATATGGGATTGCACCCACTGCTAAAAACAATATGTTGGTTGGTTGGGTGGGTGGGCTTTACGGCATGCAGTGATGCTGATAGATTTTCCTGGGGACTCATTCAAAGTAAAAGCTATCTAACTAAAGCCATCTAATTCATAGCCTGTAACCTATTCTGTGTAATTCGTTTCCAAGAAACTATTGAAATGTATTTACAGTTAACTTGAAATGATGAGGAGAGAAAAAAGAAAACACTGGGATGCATGGGTACAATTTTACTGCGTCTTTTTAGATTTTTGTGCGTCAGGGACGCATGACGTGTACCTAACAGCATCTCTGGGCATGTCAACCGATTGGGTCATTTTATGCTGAAGACGTTTTGTTTCATACATTCTTGATGGGTACTCAATTTTTTAACTCAGTTTTTTAAACGTAATTTTTAGAACTCATTTTGTACTATTTAACCATAGGTTGGACCCTAACAGAGTTAGAGTGGACCTGGGGAGTTAATGGTGATGAAGGGATACTCCACATTCTTCAGATCTCCAGAACGGGAACTTCACCATTGGACAGTTTAACTCACACACACACACACACCACACACACAACACACACACAATATATATATATATATATATATATATATATATATAATTATTATACTATATTTGAGAGAAGAGACATACACACTTTGATTCAACAACCTATATATATATATAATATATATATATATAATATATCGAGAGAGAGAGAGAGAGAGAGAGACAACACAGGTTTAATTGCTATCTATTAAGGAACATACATTAAAGAATTGAGAAAAAGTAACTGCATATAAAAAAATTATGAACAGTTTGAAATAGGGAATTACATTTCAATCACCCTGCACACACACACACAACACACACACACACACACACAATATATATATATATATTATAATATATATATATATATAAATATAATATTTATTTCAATATCATATATTGAGCTCTTTTAGGGATTTCTAAAAATCCTTGTATAAATCTATATGTGTGCATCAACATGAGCATTCATGTGGATGTATCCCCAATAAAATTATCTCCAATGTACCAATCAATTGGTACCTTCATATATATATATATGTGTGTGTGTGTGTATGGTATGTGTGTTGTTGTTGAGAGAGAGATAGAGACAGAGACATACACACAGATTTAATTGCTATCTATTAAGGAATTTACACTAAAGAATTGTGAAATATGTAACTGCTTATAAAAAGAATTATGAATAGTTTAAAATATGGAGTTACATTTCAATCAACCTATATATATATATAGAGAGAGATAGATAGATAGAGAGAGGTGAACTATTAGTGCTCTGAATAAACTTAAAACCCATCACTATAAAAAAAAGATACATCGGCATTTTAGGGATTTCATATTTTTTAGCAAAAAAAAAGCAAAGAGACATTGAGTGTTTTTAGATAAGATTGTGTTAAGTCCTTTGTTAATGGGGGAAATCTAAGGGCAAAGGAAATTATGTGGCAGCCTGCATCACTTCCCCATGAAGATATGCAGACGCGCTAATGCGTGTATTAATCCTGAATGAAGACAATCTCTTTTCCTTGATAATCACAACAGTTTCCTTAATAGAATTATTTAGAATGCTTTTTGCTTGATAAATTCATTGCAAATGCATTTACATTATAAATATAATAGCCCTATTTTATCAGTAATGCATTCACTATATTTCAATATTTCAATACAATACAAACACACACATACATACTTACACACACACACACATATATATATATATATATATATTCACACATTCATACGTATATATTTGTATTTATTTACACATACACAAATATTCATATCTATTTACGCACACACATATATATTCATATATATGTACACATATATTTATATCTATTTATTTACACACACATATCTATGAGGAGTGAAGGTTTGAATAAATCTGACAAAATGTAGTTGAGAATAGAGGAAAATGTGGATATAACAACACAAACAACTAAATTCAAATGATATGTCGCCTCATTATTCGCTGAAGCTTTTTCAAAATTTATTGACTTAAGTGCTTGTACATTCTGATTTTATAGTGAAAAGGTAAATTGGTGAGGGGGTGAGAGAGAAAAGGGGAGTTGGTTTTGGTGTGTAATATAGAGGAAGAAAGAGGGGTGGGCTTGGTATCTGGGGAATGGTATTTTTTTATGGGGTCAGTCGGTTGACTATGAAGAGAATTTGATATTTAGAGTGTGGGTCAAATGTTTGATGTCAAATGTGTACCAGGGAAACCGGGGATATTTTTGTTTAAAAATATTTTAGAGAAGTCCTTAAAGATTTTGTGAAAATGAGTACACATATCTATATTTATTTGCACACACACACGTATATATTTTCATTTATTTACATACACCTATTTACATTTATTTATATACATGCACATACTTACACACACATATATTCACATTTATTTACTCTCACACACACACAGACACATTTTATTCTATTTACACACACACCACACATTTATACGCGTTGCAGGTGCTTGGTGTATTGGTTAGAATCGTAGGAATGGACTTGTCGACCGGAGTTTAAATCCTGGACGAAGCTACAGTTCACGTAGCGCTAATATCCATGGGAAAGGTATGAATCCAGCTACTCTCCCTCCATCTATGGTTAAATAGTAGAGCAGACTGGGCTCTTTAACTTTGATTAGGCAACCAGTCTAGGAGAAGGAAACTCTAAATTCAAACCTGTTAAATCTGCCTGGGGTGGTCACTGCTAGAATAGGTTCAGTCCTAATTAGTGATCTATTTCACTGGGCTCTTTAACCTTGGTTAGGCAACCAGTTAGAGAAAGAAAACTCTAAATTCAAACCTGTTAAATCCACTTGGAGTGGCTCCAAATAAGAATAGGCTCAGTCCTAATTAGTGATTTATTTCACTAATACTTTTTTTAAAATGTTATAATTATTCACATACGCATGCAAACACGCACACAACACACATTCATAGTTATTCACACAGACATATATTTATATTTATTTACACACACATACACACACACTATATTATTATATTAATATATATTTACAACACAGGTAAATATTACGCACACACGTTCATATATTATTTATACACAGATACATATTTATTTGCTTACATACACATATTTATATTATTAACACACACACACACACACACACACACCACACACATATTTATATCTATTTGCACAAACACGCACATACACACACATATTCAAGTCTACACTCACCACACAACATAATATATATATATATTTATATCTATTTACACCCCCACCCACACAAATATTCATATTTATTTATACACAGACATATTTATAGTTATTCACACACACATACAAAATTATTTACACGCTTACATATTTATATTTATTTGCACATATACACACACTGACACACACACACACACATTAGGTGGCCTAATGTCAGTATCAGCCAGACAGCGAAGGAGTCTATCCCCTTTTCATTTGCGCTAGACCAAGGAGAATATTTTAGCATGAGGTGGAGCGCCACACCTACCATCATCTCCTCACTTTACCACGCAGATCCCTGTGCTATTCATACACTGAGTTGACGGGGTAATAGGACTTTATTTGAATAGAATAGGTGAACAGGTAGTGAACTTCGAAATATCCCATCAGGCAGGTAAAAAATACCAAGAAAATTTGGTACAGCCGTGGAGGAAATTTGGTAGGCAAAGGGTTAAATGTAGGTGATTATCTCAAAATCCCTTTCAACATTAAATGATTTGAATGAGGAATATCTTGGAATTGAACCCATATCATTGGCTTAAAAGGCCGCGCATTAACTATTGGTCTATCTCATTGTTTCTGGGCCCTGTCGTCTGAGGCGTTAGAATGCACCGCCTGCACCTCTGCAGAGGGTAAGACTCCCCCAATGGGGCCACCCGTGATGCTTAAGGATAGAACCCAGTTGGATGGGGCAGTCCATGACTTGCAAAACTCCACTTTGGCCTTTTCTTGGGCTAGACGGTCGGTTCGGAGAGACTCCCTCCGATCAATCGGACTGGTCACGTCAAGCCCTAGCGCCTATATGATTGCCTCAACCTATTGCCCTTCTAGCAAGCCCCAACCCTTTTTATCATATGGGTGCTAGAAGGCGATGGCTGAGTGTCTACATGTCCTGGGAATGACGTTAAAACTCTATCTGATGGTGAGGTTCCTGTTCTGGAAGTTTGGGGAATGTGGAGCACCCCTTCATCACCATTGCTCCCTGGTCCACTCTGACCCGGTGTTAGGGTCCTATCTGTGGGTTTAGAATAGAAAAATGTATTTATAAAAAAAAATTGTGTATCCATTAAAAATGAAATTTTCTTTCAAAACTTTATCGGTATCAAATGACCCACTGAGGTTGATATGCCGTAAAAAAACCAACCAAACCTTAAACCTGGATACAAACATTATCAGCCCTTGGCTTAGAAATTATTTCTCGAAAATAAACTAGTCATAAATAGTAATATAAAACAGATTCATAATATGATAAGATATTGTCTCAAAACGACTTAAGGCCATTATTATTATTATTATTATTATTATTTCATTCCATTCGATTTTTTTTTACACGCCGTAGCCGGTGGTTCACTGGGGGCTGAGTTGACAGCAAGTCTCCTCAGGTCTCCAGGACTCTTCTGAGTATTCCAACCGATCTCAATAATGCTGTAGTCTGGATGGTTTCGATTCTTCCTTTGATTTCCAATTCCTCCAGGCTCTTTTTCCAAACCCCTGGGGATGTTCTAAGGGTCCCAATTACAATTGGTACGAACTTCACCCTCATGTTCCACAGTTTTTTCCAGTTCTTGGCAAGGTCCAAATAATATTTGTTGATCTTTTCCTTCTCTTTATTTTTATTCTGTGATCGGCCGGGACAGCAAAATCCACGAGATGACAAGTCTTCCTCTTTTTGTCAATCAAAAATTAGTTATTATATTATTATTATTATTATTATTATTATTATTATTATTATTATTATTATTCCTTTTGAGTTTTCACATCAGCATTAGCTGATGGTATTTCACTGGAGTCTGAGTGACAGCAAGTCTCCTCAGATCTCCAGGACTCTTCTGAGTATTCTGGCAGATTACAGCAGTGCAGTGTTCTGGATGGTTTCAATCCTTCCTCTGATTCCCAAACTTTCCAGACCCTTTTCCAATTCTTTGGGGACCGTTCCAAGTGCACCAAACTACAACTGGTATAACTTTTCACTTTCATTTTCCATAACTTTTTCAGTTCTCTGGCAGGTCCAAGTATTTGGTCCATTTTTTTCATTTTCTTTTTAGCTTCACCCTGTGATCTGATGAAACTGTTAAAATCCACCAGTTGAACAATTTTCTTTTTTTTTGCTTATCAAGCTACCTATATGGTGTCAATAGATCCAAATATGAACATGTGGGATAGAAGACTTAACTGTCAACATCTCGAAACTTCCAAGTAGCAAAAACCATTCAAGAAAAATAAATGAATAGGACGTAGAAACACCCTCAGAAAGGATAAGCAAAATGAATAATAATAATAATTACACTCAATACACATGAAAACAAAAACAGCAAGAATAACGTGGAATATGAGTAGCT
>CM042180.1:7468934-7484413 GCA_023376005.1 Doryteuthis pealeii
AAAAAAGAGAGAGATGAAAAGCCAATTCGCCAAACTGCCATTTTTAGCTGCAGAACTTATTTGCATAAAATGGTAGTGACACATTTTTAAAAAAAAACAGGTGAGTGGATGTAGGGGGGAGGGGCAGTTCTCCTACCGGCTTTGCATGCATATTGATTGAACATAACCTGCTAGCTCTGTTCTGTGCATGAAGACGAAGGACTTGACACCCTGTTATAGTCATTACTTCTTGTGTGTACTGAAGGTTTTGTGTGGTGGTGTGGATAACAAAATCCTGATCTAAAGTAAGAAATCAAAGATTGTGCATTTACGAGATTATCATAGCAGCTTCATTTTTTCCTAGTAAACCGTACTGTTACAATATATAAATAGGGGTAATCCTTAACTTGTTCCTCGTAAATTCCTACCATAAAATAAACTGAATCCTCATTTTATGTCCGTGTTTTTGCAAAACTTTTAGAATATACACATTGAAGTGAATATCTTATTATAATGGAGATTGTGGGTTTTCCTGTCTGTAACCGAAACTATATTACTATACAAGTTGCAATTCCCTTTGTTATTTATGTCACATTCTCCTGTTGGATTTATTTTGGATATAAGGCGTGTGATAGATACCTACTCCTAAATATAGACCCGTTGACTACCACGTGACCACCGAAGGCAATCCATTGTCCAATCACTGGCACTGCTGCTGCTGCTGCTGCTGTTGGTGTACATATAGAGGTCTGATTCTTAATCCAAATAGCAATGAGTCAAGGTTATCTTGGACGTAGCAGCTTATCGTAGCAGCTTCATTTTTTTCTAGTAAACCGTACTGTTACAATATATAAAATATCCATGTGATAATTACTGTATTACCATGTGATATTACATTACTATAACTATTGCGATGTTATATGACAAGCAAGGCTATAATCATGTGATAACTAATGATACCATGGGATATGACATTACCATATAAGTATTGTGATACCGTGTGATATGACAAGCAAAGTTGTAGTAAAAACCACTCTCCCCGATCAGCTATGCATGCGGGTTTTTTGTTGTTGTGTGCTTATAATATTTGCGATTTCTAAGAAATTACGCCATGTAGTGCAGGTGCTTTTAACTTCTGAGGATTGTTTGTGCAGCATGTTCCCTGGTGCAGGGAAGGGGGGCGAGAGAGGAGGGGTGCGGAACATGTTGGGGCGTATCTTTCAACAGCGTCTCTGGTATTGAAATATTTTTAGCATTTTAAAGCGCTGGTTTCTGTCAAGATTTAACAATTCCACTATCATAAATCCTTATGTTTTGTGCGTGGGTGGGGGTGTCTTTCAAACTCCATTCTGCCAGCTTATTATACTGATAATGCATTTACTAACTTAGGGACATTTTCAGTAATGATAATAGGACGGTTGGATGAGTGCGGATTATATATATATATATGTATATAAATAATCCTTAACTTGTTCCTCGTAAATTCCGACCATAAAATAAACTGAATCCTCATTTTATGTCCGTGTTTTTGCAAAACTTTTAGAATACACACATTGAAGTGAATATCTCTTATTATAATGGAGATTGTGGGTTTTCCTGTCTGTAACCAAAACTATATTACTATACAAGTTACAATTCCCTTTATTATTTATGTCACATTCTCCTGTTGGATTTATTTTGGATATAAGGCGTCTGGTAGATACCTACTCCTAAATATAGACCTGTTGACTACCACGTGACCACCGAAGGCAATCCATTGTCCAATCACTGGCACTGCTGCTGCTGCTGCTGTTGGTGTACATATAGAGGTCTGATTCTTAACCTTGGCTCATTGCTATTTGATTATCTTGGATGTCGGACTTACAAAGAATACTATAACACCGGATTCTTATTGGCTTTCTTACTTATTTACTACATCTGGAACTAAGGATGCCGACCAGATACTTAACATCTCCATGATTTTATTTTTATCTAAACTTCAATTATTAATAAAATTGTTTTACATTATTAATACTGTTGATCATATCTACATACTAATAACATGCAATTGTATTTATATATACAACAAAATAGTGGTTTACAGTGTGAATGGGAAGGCTAATTTGTATTGATATTAAAATTTGATTTTAATAAATATGTGCATAGTATTATTGATTTCTAATTGTTTGGTGTTATCTTATTGAATATGAGCAAAATTCTCTTCAATAAATCTTAAAAGAAATCCATTAACAAGAAGAAATAACTGTAATATTATTCTTTACTTCCTATTTTAACTAGTTAAATTAGGAAAATTTACCAAAGAAAGACGGGAGTAATGGAAAAATGATGGAAGAGTTAGTGTCAAAGTTGTTCTATTTTTTACGCCTGTTCCAAATCTTTTATCTGAATTTTATTCAGTTTCATTAGCCTTTCTAATTTAATATGATATTTTATTATATTAAAACTTAAATACTTGCACCCGTGGGTGCATATATTTGCTAGTTAAAATAAATAAATAAAATATATTTAGTATTTAAAATAACAGGTGCAAGAAAAATAAAACATTTATTGCAAAAACACGGACATAAAATGAGGGTTCAGTTTATTCTATGGTAGGAATTTACGAGGAACAAGTTAAGGATTACCTAAATAGGTATTTACCAACCCCTCCGCACAAGAAGATCTGACACAAGGTGAACTTCTTAAGCAGAGTTTAACAGGTTTGAATTCAGAGTTTTCCTTCTCCTAGACTGGTTGCCTAACCAGCGTTAAAGAGCCCAGTGTGCCCTACTATTTATCGATAGCTAGAGGCAGAATTGTTGAATTCATACCTTTCCCAATAGCAATAGTGCTGTGTGAAATGCAAACAGTCTCATCCAGTATTTGAACTTGTCGTGTTGTGTCCATTATACTATATGCCTCCAAGCAGAGGGGTATAACCTGTTGGCTGTGGGTGGTGACCCATGATGCTTAAGGACGGAATCCTCGTGGCTGAGCAGTCGATTTTACGTGTGTGTTCATTGCACTAAAATGTTCGTTGCGAAGGAAATCGTGAAATCGACTGCTATTAGTCGGTATCTCGATCAATTCAGTGGATTTAACCCTGAAGATCCTTATGGTGAAACTCGAGTAGGTTATCTCTTGTACCTGTTTTACTATATATATATATATATATATATATATATATATATATATATATATATATGTGTGTGTGTCATTTTAAAAAAAGTCAATACAGAGTGATATGAGCCAGCTGTAATCGGTTGGGTGTGGAATCAGAAAATTGTGGGTGGAGACTACCATGTTTGACTGAGAAGAGGAAATGTTCT
Organism: Doryteuthis pealeii; assembly: GCA_023376005.1. Classification (NCBI taxonomy): domain Eukaryota; kingdom Metazoa; phylum Mollusca; class Cephalopoda; order Myopsida; family Loliginidae; genus Doryteuthis; species Doryteuthis pealeii. The sequence continues at coordinate 7,472,222 of CM042180.1, forward strand.
TTGTTAGTAGATATGGCACTACTATTATGGTTTGGGTGGGGGGGTTGCTTTTTTGAGTTTACATCCGATGGGAAGTTGGGATGAGTGTGCAATAAAAGCTAAAAGGAGAATCAGCAGCTGATGGTGAATTAGAATAAAAGACGGGGCGGGGTGGGGGTAGGGGTGTTGGTGCTTAATTTTAAAAAATATCTTGATTTTATTTTTTATTCCTCTGATATTTTATTACAATGTGTTGTAATAGAGATTGAGGGGTTTGCATTGCGTTTCTTAAAAAGATTTTAATGTAATCTCTTCTGTTTCCGGGAGTTTTTCATCTGAATTTATGGCTTACTATTGTTATGATTCTGTTCGTCATTTTAGGCGTTTAGTTCCCCTGTTGGTAAATCCAAAAAAAGAGTGTAGTTCCTTGGAGCAGTGTTGCATACTGAGGTTTTCACCGTACCAAATCTATATAACGTTGTATACCCTTTTCTTACTTCTTACTCTGGTCGTATCTTCTTCTGGCCGGCTTTGGTTCTATCTTCTAACATCTTGGTCTGGTCTCTTCTAGGTCTGGTCTTCTATTGGGATTCCGGGTCTGGTTTCTGTTAGGGATCACTCCTCATCAGAAGCCCTGTGTCATTGTTAGTTTTTAGGTAATAAACACAAGACTTCGATTTACGTTGATGTTACTTTATTTGTAAATCCCCAACCAGACATTCTGCGCAGATGAGATTTACATGTTACTAGCTCGGCTTCTAACTTCTAACTGCCTGAGTTACTTAGTATCCTTAAACCGGAAGAGGGCCTTCTATGGGGGTTTGATTTATCCCCTGAAAGCAAGGTGAGAGTGAGGTCAAGCGCTGTCACTCACTCTCAAGGCCATCAGCTGCACTAATCACCATTATGATTCTACACTACCTTAAAAAACTATTAGGGATCCAATAATTATGTAACAGCAGAAAGTCTGTAGTATTCCTTGTAATCCTCTTCTGTAGGTCTTGATTTCAGAAAATTTAATTTGCAATTAATGTCCGGACAAATACCAACGATCTTAAATGCATTATATATCATTTCTAATTGGCTAATTTTTACCGGAAATGCATGCTGCTGATTTTGGGAAAGTTCATGAATATGAGTGGCAATTTTAGTGTAATCTCTTCTGTTTCCTGGAGATTTTCATCTGAATTTGTGGCGTACTATTGTTATGATTCTGTTCGTCATTTTAGGCGTTTAGTAAATCAAAAAAAAAAGAGTGTAGTTCCTCGGAGCAGAAAGTCTGTTGTATTCCTTCTGTTACAATTTATGGGCAGTAAATAAATTGTGAACGTACCTGTAAGTTAGAATATTTAAATTAAAGTTTGTTTGATATAAAATCAGGAAGTCTATAGAAAGTTATGATAGTACTCTAACAGGTACTACTACTCCAGGTCCAAATGGACCTGGACTATTTTACCTATATATATTTACCAACCCCTCCGCATGAGCAGGATGTGACGCAAGGTCAATTTCTTAAGCGGAGTTTAACAGGTTTGAATTCAGTTTTTCTTCTCCTAGACTGGTTACCTAGCCATGGTTAAAGAGTCTGCCCTGCTATTTACCCATAGCTGGAGGGAGAATTGGATTCCTACCTTTCCCAAGGATATTAGCGCCATGTGAAATGCCAACAGCTTCGTCCAGGAATTGAACTCGCTTTAACGAGTCCATTTCCTACGACTCTAACCATTAGACCACGCGCTTATTTTACCTATAGGTGAGGGGGGGTTAAGGGGGTTCTTACCTTTCTCAATGAAGGTTGATATGCCATTAAATAAAGAAACCAAACCAAACCCTTAAATAGTACAACTATTTTCTTCTACAAGGATGGCTTTGGCATTAAATAACCCATGAAGATTAGTATGCCATTTATTATTGTTGTGAGGTTTTAAGGGGTCAAATAAGAACAAAACGACGGGAAACAAAAGTAGAAAAATGTATTAACAGAAAGTCGACAAATATAATAGAGAGATGTGGAAAAAAGCACATAGCACTAATACCATTGGGAAAGGTAGGTATTTACCCAACCCATTTGCCACTGGTACTATTCAATCCATAGCTGGCAAGGGGGTAAAGAAGGGGGATCATACCTTTCTCAATGAAGGTTGATATGCCATTAAACAATGAAACCAAACCAAACCCTTAAATAGTACAGCTACTTTTCTTCTATAAGGATGGCTTTGGCATTAAATAACCCATGAAGGTTGATATGCTATTTATTAAAATTTTTTTCTCTCTATCTCTCCCTTCCTCATTTTTTTACTCTATCTCTCCCTTCCTCGTTTTTTTACTCTCTCTCTATCTCTCCCTTCCTCGTTTATTTACTCTCTCTCTATCTCTCCCTTCCTCGTTTATTTACTCTCTCTCTATCTCTCCCTTCCTCGTTTATTTACTCTCTCTCTATCTCTCCCTTCCTCGTTTTATTTACTCTCTCTCTCTCTCCCTTCCTCGTTTATTACTCTCTCTCTCTCTCCCTTCCTCGTTTACTCTCTCTCTCCCTTCCTCGTTTTTACTCTTCCTCTCTCCTCTCCTCTCTCTCTTTCCTCTCTCTCTCCCTCCCTCTCTCTTTCCTCGTTTTCTCTCTCCCTTCCTCGTTTTTCTCTCTCCCTTCCTCGTTTTCTCTCTCTCTCTTCCTCGTTTTCTCTCTCTCTCTCTCTCTCTCCTTCCTCGTTTTCTCTCTCTCTCTCTCTCTTCTTCCTCGTTTCTCTCTCTCTCTCTCCCTCTCTCTCTCTCTTCCTCGTTTTCTCTCTCTCTCTCTCCCTTCCTCGTTTTCTCTCTCTCTCTCTCCCTTCCCTCGTTTTCTCTCTCTCTCTCTCCCTTCCTCGTTTTCTCTCTCTCTCTCTCTCCTTCCTCGTCTCTCTCTCTCTCTCTCCCTTCCTCGTTTCTCTCTCTCCTCTCTCTCTCTCTCTCTCTCCTCTCTCTCTCTCTCTCCTCTCTCTCTCTCTTCCTTCCTCGTTCTCTCTCTCTCTCTCCCTTCCTCGTTTCTCTCTCTCTCTCTCCCTTCCTCGTTTCTCTCTCTCTCCTCTCTCTCCCTTCCTCGTTTCTCTCTCTCTCTCTCTCTCTCCCTTCCTCGTTTTTCTCTCTCTTCTCTCTCTCTCTCTCTCTCTCTCTCTCCTCTTTTCTCTCTCTCTCTCTCTCTCTCTCTCTCTCCTCTTCCTCTTTTCTCTCTCTCTCTCTCTCTCTCCTTCCTCGTTTTCTTTCTCTCTCTCTCTCTCCCTTCCTCGTTTTCTTTCTCTCTCTCTCTCTCCCTTCCTCGTCTTTCTCTCTCTCTCTCTCCTTCCTCGTTTCTCTCTCTCTCTCTCCCTTCCTCGTTTTCTCTCTCTCTCCCTTCCTCGTTTTCTCTCTCTCTCCCTTACTCGTTTTCTCTCTCTCTCTCTCCCTTCCTCGTTTCTCTCTCTCTCTCTCTCTTCCTCGTTTCTCTCTCTCTCTCTCTCTCTTTCCTCTTTCTCTCTCTCTCTCTCCCTTTCCTCGTTTTTCTCTCTCTCTCTCTCCCTTCCTCGTTTTCTCTCTCTCTCTCTCCCTTCCTCGTTTTCTCTTCTCTCTCTCTCCCTCCTCGTTTTCTCTCTCTCTCTCTCCCTTCCTCGTTTTCTCTCTCTCTCTCTCTTTCTCGTTTTCTCTCTCTCTCTCTCTCTCCCTTCCTCGTTTCTCTCTCTCTCTCTCTTCCCTCTCTCTCTCTTTTCTTTCTCTCTCTCTCTCTCCCTTCCTCGTTTTTCTCTCTCTCTCTCTCCCTTCCTCGTTTTCTCTCTCTCTCTTCTCCTCTTCCTCGTTTTCTCTCTCTCTCTCTCTCTCTCTCTCTCTCTCTCTCCTTCCTCGTTTCTCTCTCTCTCTCTCCCTTCCTCGTTTTCTCTCTCTCTCTCTCTCCCTCCTCGTTTTTTCTCTCTCTCTCTCTCTCCTCTCTCTCTTCTCTTTTCTCTCTCTCTCTCTCCCTTCCTCGTTTCTCTCTCTCTCTCTCCTCTCCTCTTTTCTCTCTCTCTCTCTCCCTTCCTCTTTTTCTCTCTCTCTCTCTCTCTCCCTTCCTCGTTTTCTCTCTCTCTCTCTCTCTCTCTCTCTCTCTCTCTCTCCTCGTTTCCTCTCTCTCTCTCTCCCTTCCTCGTTTTCTCTCTCTCTCTCTCCCTTCCTCGTTTTCTCTCTCTCTCTCTCTTTTCTCTCTCTCTCTCTCTCCCTTCTCTTTCTCTCTCTCTCTCTCTCTCTCTCTCCCTTCCTCGTTTTCTCTCTCTCTCTCTCTCCCTCTCTTTTCTCTCTCTCTCTCTCTCTCCTTCCTCGTTTTCTCTCTCTCTCTCTCTCTCTCTCTCTCTTCCTCTCTTTTCTCTCTCTTCTCTCTCTCTCTCCTCTCTCTTCCTCCTCTCTCTCTCTCCCTTCCTCGTTTCTCTCTCTCTCTCTCTCTCTCTCTCCCTTCCTCTTTCTCTCTCTTCTCTCTCTCTCTCTCCCTTCCTCGTTTTCTCTCTCTCTCTCTCTCTCTCTCTCTCTTTCCCTTCCTCCTTTTCTCTCTCTCTCTCCCTTCCTCCTTTCTCTCTCTCTCTCCCTTCCTCCTTTTCTCTCTCTCTCTCTCTCTCTCTCTCTCCCTTCTCTTTCTCTCTCTCTCTCTCTCTCTCCCTTCCTCGTTTCTCTCTCTCTCTCCCTTCCTCGTTTTCCTCTCTCTCTCTCCCTTCCCTCTCTTTCTCTCTCTCTCTCCCTTCTTCCTTTTCTCTCTCTCTCTCCCTTCTTCTTTTCTCTCTCTCTTCTCTTTCTTCCTTTCTCTCTCTCCTTTTCTCTCCTCTCTCTCTCTCTTCTTCCTTTCTCTCTCTCTCTCTCTCCCTTCTTCCTTTCTCTCTCTCTCTCTCTCCCTTCTTCCTTTCTCTCTCTCTCTCTCTCTCCCTTCTTCCTTCTCTCTCTCTCTCTCTCCTTTTTTCCTCTCTCTCTCTCTCTCTCTCTCTCTCTCTCTCTCTCTCTTCCTTTTTTCCTCTCTCTCTCTCTCTCCTTTTTTTCTTTTTTTTCTCTCTCTCCTTTTTCTCTCTCTCCTTTTTTTCTCTCTCTCTCTCTCTCCTTTTTTTTTCTCTCTCTCTCTCTTCCTCGTTTTCTCTCGTTTTTCTCACCCCTATTCCTTTTTTTTTCTCTCTCTCTCAACCCTTCTCCCTTTTTTTTCTCACCCTCTCCTGTTTTTCCCTTTTCTCTCTCTCTCTCTCTCTCTCACTTTGACAGTAGTATTTTTCTCTTTACTTCTATACACTCAGGCACAGATAGTCATATAATTACCATGCTCATTGTTCAAACTTATGCATAAGACAAACATTCACAAATCCTTTTTTCATTTTATTTTACTTTTCTTTCTTTCTTTTATATCTTTTTAAGCAATATATCACCCCCCCCCTAGTCTCTATTTGTTCCTGCACTGCACAAAAAGCTAAGCTTACTGAATATCTCGGTGGGAAAAAATACTACTAATTCGTAGATAAACGTGAACAAAAAAGAAATCCATATCTGTTATTATTGAACCATTGCAAATGTCAATTGTGCTTTATTTTCAGTGCTTACTTGTATTGCATGAGAAATGTTCTCAATGTAAACAAATGATATTTTATTACTGAAGTGACAGGTTGTATTTTTTTTTTTTTTTTTGTGGGGTGCGGTGGGGGATGTTGTGGGGTGGGAGATGTTGGGGGGGGGCTTCTCATTATCCATAAAGGATTTCCATCATATAAAGAGATCATTATATTAATGATCCTAGTTAGAATCGTTCAAATTTTCCCCCATCATACGACCATTATATTATAATGATAGGGACGGTTGGTGAGAGATTGTCATGGATATTTGTGCTGCTAGCATGACATTATGATGATGATGATGATGATGTATATTTCCCAATAAAGATGAGAACAAGAATTTAAAAAAAATAAAATAATACAAATCCGGAAAAATATCTCATGTTTAAAATTTGGCAAGAACAGTTTTAGGGACAAATACTGAAATCGGAAGGGGGGATGGATGTGAGCCCTAAAGTTGTAGTTTTCAGTAGACACTCTTAGATTTTTCTACAGATTTTCCAAAGACAACATTTTTTTCCTTTTAGCGAGAGCGAACGGCAAAACACACGAACCTGTGATGAGCCAACAAAGGTCCGTCGATCGAAGAGACAGCGGTTGACATGTGGGCGGAAGAAAAACATGTGACGAGTCCGACTAGTTGTGGAGGTAAAATCGTGAGTGTCCTTGAGGCCGCGATTTATAGTGGCAAGTCTCGTAGCTGGCGAGACAAGAGTTGTGACGTGTCTCGGCCAGACAGAGTATAAAAGGACAGTGGCGAGCGGGCAAAGCAGGACAAACTTACTTTGTTAAAGATCTTCTAAAGTGTTACGTTGTCTTTGGTAGAAGCAGAAGTACATTTTGTTAGCTAATTAGAAGCTATTTCGGCTTTTTTGTTTTATTATTTGTCATAATGATGGACAAGGCCTTCGACGTTAGACTAATCCCGGAGTTCAGCAATATGAATGGATCGAAAATATCGAATTGGTCTGCAAACTCTGTGGCATGAACAAAGTGGGGCATGTCTTACTGCTATGCTCTCGCTACATCCTTACATGTCTCATTCTTATTGAGGTCAGTAAGTCTACTGTTGGTTTGAATAACAGCAGCTAACTAAGTACAACTTAAGCAGTGTCCAAGACAGTTGGTATATATAGAAATCAAGAATGACCCATTCATGAATTTGGGTGATTTGGGTCATTCCATTTCTTGAGTTCTGATTGGCTGCTTGACTGCTTGATTTGAATGACATTGTGGAGTCTTATATATATCCTGTCATTCTGCAGTAGACTTTGTGACTATTCGGGTTTGTATTTAAGTTGCAATCATTTGTTGCCTTGTCTTCCCAGTTCGACGGTAATTGAAACATTAATTATTCTTCAATTCTCAATGGTTTTAATTGTTGCTATATTTCTGTTTGAAAAACCTTGCAATTTAGAAAAAATATCAACTTCATGCAAAATTATTTTGTTACTTTTAGTGCACGTACTGTGACCTGATTCAGGTTTGGAAGATAGAAAAAAAAGAAAGAAAAAAATCGGAAGTTAAAATCTTCCGATCGTTTGGGTCAGAATTACAAGGCCGCGATCGAGATGTGACCTGATCTAGGTTTGAAATTAGAAAGAAAGAAAAAAAAAACGGAAATATAACTCGCTGGCCGACTTCGGCCGTAGATTCAAAACAGATGGGCGATCCGAAAATGACCTCGACCGGGGAGTCGAGCGCGATAGTGGCCGGTAGTAAAAATCTCAAGTAGTCGGAACTCCCAGAAGTGAGAGAAGCCGTTCCTAGACGAGTCTTTGATGTATCCAGACTTTAGTCGCGGGGAAAAGATAAATCTTGTTTATAGATTACCGGAACATGAAGAAACCAGGATTAAAGAGAATCTATTGTTTTTATGTTTCCCTATTGCTGGAGAATGGAGATAACTCTTGTTGGAAATCGACATTAAAAAAAAAAGGGTCGAATGTATTTAAAAAAAACATTCAAGTGGCCGGAAGAGATGGTACCCAGATTGGTGAGCGGAAGTAAATTTGATTGGCTGGTTGAACCAGAGGAAGGCGGTTACCCTTCTTGAGTGGGTGGAGCAGAAAAATTCCCAATGTCTTCATGCCGGCTGGAAATAAAATTGTTCCGATCGGAGTGTTACTTAACTCAGACGTTTTTGGCTTGAGAAGCAGAAGAGGCCGAATGGGCAGATGAGGCCAAACGGGCAGATGAAGTTGTGATCGCTTGAGAATCGGGCTAGCTGACAAGATTAACGCAATACTGAGAGCCGAGAGTAACTGACTTCAGCTAAGACCATTTTGAAAACTTAGTCAACTTACGAACTGTTTTGCACAATACTTTGCAGAAGACCAGAAGTATTTAATTACGGGCACATCACTCCCACAAACCTTGAGAAGTAATTATTTGTATTCCTGTATTTTCGAATATAAATGTTGTTGATTTTTTTAAGAAGAAAAAGAGTCGTTATTCTTTTTTGTATGTGACCAATCGGCCGCCATTAAACCTCGGAGATCAGTTCTATAGCAGATTTCTAGTCGTTTGAGATCTTAGCACAACGTGGGGCATTCGGCTAGACTTCCCGCAAATATAGAGACCCTGCAATCCTTGGTTGATGCAGAAAATCCGATCTTGACGGCCAATTTCGGAGATTCTGTGAGCCCTTCAGCTCGGGAGCGACAGACGGGTTATAGTACCATAATATTATGGAGTAAGTTTGAAATTTTTTTATTTATCATTCTTTAACTCTTTGCCTTCAAAATTCCCCCTGCCATGGCTGTACCAAATTTCCCTGGTATTGTTTGCCTGTGTGATGGGATATTTCAAAGTTCACTACCTATTCATCTCAGAACTCATTCTATTCAAATAAATTCCTATTATTATTATAAACTGAGTCCTTCTGCTCAATTAAAATTATACATACTACCAGGACCTGTGGTTATACTGCAGTGTATTAATTTAATCATTACAACATTTGATATGTTTACTTAAGAGCTATTGCACAATAGTTCAATATGTAAAAAGGTATAATAATCTTAATTCCCTCTCACACTTTTCTTTCTTTCCTTCTTTCATCATTAATCGATTGAAGCAGATTAATATTATTGCTTTCGCGCGCTCACTCTCTCTCTATCTTTCCTCCTCTCTCTCTCTATCTTTCCTCCTCTCTCTCTCTATCTTTCCTCCTCTCTTTCTTTCTCATAATCTCTCTGTGTAGCATCTTTTTCTTCCCTTTCTTTCTATTGTGTAGCTGAGGTGACGACACTGATTAGAAATTAAAATTCGGCAGATAAGAAACTCCAGATAATCTGGATTTACATTTTTGCATTTCATCTTGGACAATTTGGATTATTTCCTTTCAAAAATTCAGACAAATAAAATTAATTGAATTGAACTCCCCATTGGAGGTTGATATATCTTTATTTATTCCAACTGACCGATACTTTCGTTCATCTGCAGACAAAGCTCTTGCCTGGGCTTGAATTATGTAATGTTCCAAGTTGATTAATATGAACCTCTCTCTTTCTTTTTCTCTCTTTCTCTCTTTTTCTCCTCTGTCTCTCTCTGTCTCTCTCTGTCTCTCTTTCCTCTCTGTCTCTCTTTCTCTCTCTGTCTCTATTTCTCTCTCTGTCTCATTTCTCTCTCTCTCTTTCTTCTTTTTCTTTCTTTTCTTTTCTTTCTTTCTTTCTTTCTTTCTTTCTTTCTTTTCTTTCTTTTTCTTTCTTTCTTTCTTCTTTCTTCTTCTTCTTTCTTTCTTTCTTTCTCTTTCTTTCTTTTCTTTCCTTTCTTTCTTTCTTTCTTTTTCTTTCTTTCTCTTTCTTTTCTTTCTTTCTCTTTCTTTTTCTTTCTTTTTCTTCTTTCCTTTCTTTTTCTTTCTTTCTCTTTTTTCTTTCTTTTTCTTTCTTTCTCTCTTTTTCTTTCTTTCTTTTTCTTTCTTTTCTTTCTTTCTTTCTTTCTTTCTTTCTCTTTCTCTTCTTTCTTTCTCTTTCTCTTTCTTTCTTTCTCTTTCTCTTTCTCTTTCTCTTTCTTTCTTTCTCTTCTTTCTTTTCTTTCTTTCTCATTCTTTCTTTCTTTCTTTCTTTCTTCTCTTTCTTTCTTTCTCTTTCTTTTCTCTTTCTTTCTTTCTCCTTTCTTTTCTTTCTCTTCTTTTCTTTCTTTCTCTTTCTTTTCTTTCTTTTCTTTCTTTCTTTTTCTTTCTCTTTTTCTTTCTCTTTTTCTTTCTTTCTTTCTTTTTTCTTTCTCTTTTCTTCTTTTTCTTTCTTTCTTTCTCTTTTTCTTCTTTTCTTTTTCTCTTTCTTCTTTCTTTCTTTCTTTCTTTCTTTCTTTCTCTTCTTTCTCTTTCTTTCTCTTTCTCTTCTTTCTCTCTCTTTCTTTCTCTTTTCTTCTTTCTCTTTCTTTCTCTCTCTTCTTTCTTTCTCTCTTCTTTCTTTCTTTCTTTCTCTCTCTTTCTTCTTCTTTCTTTTCCTTTCTTTCTTTCTTTCTTTTTCTTCTTTTTCTTTCTCTTTCTTTCTTTTCTCTTTTTCTTTCTTTCTCTTTTCTTTCTTTTCTTCTTTCTTTCTTTCTTCTTCTCTTTTTCTTTCTTTCTCTTCTTTCTTTCTCTTTTTCTTTCTCTTTCTTTCTTTCTCTTTTTCTTCTTCTTTCTTTCTTTCTCTTTTTCTTTCTCTTTCTTTCTTTCTCTTTTTCTTCTCTTTCTTTTTCTTTTCTTCTTCTCTTTCTTTTCTTTTTTCTTTCTCTTTCTTTTCTTTCTTCTTTCGCTCTCTCTCTTCTCTTCTCTCTCTCTCTCTCTCTCTTTCTTGCTTTCTTTCTCTCTGCTTTCTCTCTTGCTTTCTCTTTCTGTCTTCTCTTGCTTTCTCCTCTTTTCTCTTTCTGTCTCTCTTCTCTTTCTCTTTCCTTTCTGTCTCTCTTGCTTTCTCTCTCTCTTTCTCTTTCTGTCTCTCTTGCTTCTCTCTCTCTCTTTCTCTTTCTTGCTCTCTTTCTTGCTCTTTCTGTCTCTCTTGCTTTCTCTCTTGCTCTTTCTCCATGTAAACAACTGCAATATATAAATAAAATACATTTAACACGTTTCACCTTATCAATGCATTATTTTTCAGACTGTTATACTCCTCTTTATTGTTATATATACAATGTTTCGGCCAATGTGCCCGCCTGCCTTCTTCAGGTGTTTCTTATTGAACTTTGGAATCTTCTTGTCAAATTCAAGAACTGTTATGTCTGATTTATCAATTAACAACATTGGAATACGTAAGAAAGAATTAACACAGGTTTATTACCTTTGGTACAAAAGATAGGATAAAAATAAAGTCCAACATGCAGCTTTTCCACAACAGTAATTAATTCTCTGTAGCAACTATTGAAGTAAGTCAGTTAGACAGTCAACAATTGGTTTGAGCAATGTGACTGGCCAAGCACAACTGCACAAGTGTCAAGACAATTGGTACTTATGGGAATTTAGAACAGTCCACCCATGCACTTGGGTGAGTCCACTCCCCGAGTCCCGACCGGCTGCTTGGTTTGTAGGGCCCTCTGAGGCTCTATAAATCCTGCCACTTTTCAGTGGTCTTCACGGCATCTCAGAATCATATTCAGTTACGACTGTTTGCTGTCTTGTCCCGCTAATTTCGACGGTAAAATTGGACTTAGTATTTTGCTATAGCAAACAGCTATGTACCCAGTGCTACCCGGTCGCTCATGTGCTTACGGGTACTATGCTGCAAGCCAGTGCCTACCCGTCGCTCAGTGTGCTACGGGTTACTATGTGAGCCAGTGCTACCGTCGCTCAGTGTGCTACGGGTACTATGTGCAGCCCAGTGCTCACCGTCGCTCAATGTGCTACGTCGGTACTATGTTAGCCAGTAGCTACCTGTTCGTCAATGTGCTACGGGTTACTATGTAGCCAGTGCTACCTGTCGCATGGTTAGCCCAGTGCTACCTGTCGCTCAAATGTGCTACGGGTACTATGTTAGCCAGTGCTACCCGTCGCTTCAATGGTGCTACGGTACTATTGTTAGCCAGTGCCTACCCGTCGCTTCAATGTTGCTCGTGGTACTATGTTAAGCCCAGTTTGCTACCCGTCGCTTTTCAATGTGCTACGGGTTACTATGTAAAGCCAGTGCCATACCGTCGCTCAATGTGCTTACGGGTGCTATGCTAAGCCAGTTGCTACCCGTCGCTCAATGTTTGCTACGGGTAACTAGTGTAAGCCAGTGCTACCCGTCGCTTCAACAATGTGCTACGGGTACTATGGAAGCCAGTGCTACCCGTCGCCTCCAATGTGCTACGGGTGCTATGTTAGCCAGTGCTTACCCGTCGCTCAAGTTGCTACGGGTTACTAAGTTAGCCAGTGCTTACCCGTCGCCAATGTGCTACGGGTTGCTATGGTTTAGCAGTGCTACCCGTTTCGCTCAATGTTGCTACGGTGTGCTATGTTAGCCAGTGCTACCCGTCGCTTCAATGTGCTCGGTGCTATGTTACCAGTGCTACCCGTCGCTCAATGTGCTACGGCGTGCTATGTTAAGCCAGTGCTTACCCGTCGCTCAATGCTGCTACGGGTGGCTATGTTAGCCAGCTGCTACCCGTCGCTCATGTGCTACGGTGTGCTATGTTGCCAGTGCTACCGTTGCTCAATGTGCTACGGGTGTGCTATGTTAGAATCTCCTCTCGTGTGTGGTGGTGG
>CM042180.1:7484513-7518255 GCA_023376005.1 Doryteuthis pealeii
TTATAATAAATGATTCTATTTCATTATCAAGACCATTATCTATTTCATTTTCCCCTACCTTTTTTATTGACGACGTCATTTTGTTTACGTTCGCTATTTTTCTGAGAAAGGGAAAAAATTCGCGACAATATCGGCGGTCGTCGAGGATGCACTATCTTCCACGTCGATTACAGATTTCTTTTGCATAATATTTCGGCTCTGACAGCAACCCAATTTGGAATCTGGCATCTTCAAGTCGATCAAACGTTACTCTTCAACAAAATGCGAAGATGTCAGAGGCTGTAAGCGTACGCCAAAATTCGAAGATATCGAGGATCTGGCATAGCACAAAGAGAAAAAGTAAGGGGAAACTTGCAAATTGTCGGAAAATTTATAAAATTGGAAATTTTTTTGGTGTGTTTCCATGGACCAGTTAACTACAGTCATTGAACTTTTGCGAATTGGGTTACGGTTTGGATTAAGGTTGTTTTTTTTATTACTACATAGCTTTAAAAATTTTTAAATACTATACATTAATGTTGAAAAAATATTTTTTAAAACCAGTTTAATTGAAATTATACATTTGCAACAAAAACAACTGAGACTAATGTGCTACCGTTGGGTTCAATAATTAATTTTCAATGGTTAATTAAATGTTTAATGTTTTTTTTAAGAATACGTAAATTAAAAAACCTTAGATCCCTAAACCGTAAACCAATTCGCAAAAGTTTAATTCATTTAGACTGTATTGGGTGACCACCAAAAAAGTTTCCGTTTAATTTTCCGACCAATTTGCAAAGTAGCAAGAAAGGTAAACCAAGAAATAAAACAATCTTGTTCTCCCTCTAAATCAAACCATTACAAAAAGAAAGACAACGTGTTCCGTTGTGGGTCATAACATTGGTATAAGGATTGCCTACCGGATAAAAACTGTCCTAACTTGTAAGTTACGTACTGTCAGCATTGACATTATACTACGAAAACTACACAAGAAAACGAATTCTTAAATCGCAGGACCACAGTGTGAGTCATTGAAAAGTCATCCTCCCTACCACAAATATATAATGGAATAAACTATTTCTCCCGGTTTCTGTCTAATACTCTTTACGGATTCCGCTTGCGCGTAAGTTCGCCTTCTATGAACTTAATTGATTTTTGTATTGTTAATTACCCAAACATCTTTGCTCTTTTACTAACCACATGATCGCTAATAATTACACAGTGGAACCCAATTCTATTTCCCCTAAAAAAAAGAAAAAACTATTCCTAAATCTTAATCTTTAATTAATACCTGCACGTCTTAACTTTTAAAACCAATTCTTACTATCTAAACCCGTATTGTTTAATTACTACGTTTAAACCAGCACATGCCTGAACTGTTAAAACTTCTCGTTTGTCCCCCTTTGCTTAGTTTTGAAAAAAAAAAAAAGTTCGTGTTAGCGACCATCCTTACTGACCCCGCGACACTATGTATTATAGTATATCTATAATATATGCCCCCACCTCAAAACTATGTACTAAATCTATATTTAAAATCGTTTTTCTACGAAAGTGACGAATGATTATTGGACGGCAGCAATCTCTTTAAAATGGACCGGAAAATAAATAAAATTTTGCTCGTCTTATATTCATAATAACCATTTCAAATTATTAATCGTACTTTAAATTCATTACAAAGTTATTCCTGTCGTTATGTCGGAATATCCGCCCACGTTTACTTCAAGCGAACGAAATTAAGTTTTTGTTTACACCAACATTCCGCACATTTACAATTCACGTTCTTCAATACTTCTATGGGGCTAATTTTTTAAGGTCGGTTTTGTTGTGGTATTTAGCCCCATATAAAGTTTGGTTCTTAGTCTTTCTTGGCTTGTGAAGCTGAAAATTGGAAGGCATTCAAGGAACGAGAAAGAAGTGACAAAGGCAGAAAGGTGGTTTTATGACTTAGGTCATTAGTTCCTGTTAGCGAGGGAAGAAAAAATTCCGGGCTAACAGGACAAAACTGTCCCATTACGACCTTCAATTAGAATGACAAGAAGGGATTCTTTTGGGTGAGGAGGTCAGGCCTTTTTTGTCGTCGGCCTGTGTTGCAGATTGGTATTCCGGTCAAGGACCCATGGGAGTTGTTCTTTTTTTATTTTGTTTTTTTTTGGTATTTTAATCCCCACCACACCCTCTTCCAAAGAAAAATATAGTAAATGAAACATAAAAACGTGGCATAAAGCGTTTTCAAGTGATAAGATCATGCCCTTTTTATGACCAGTTAGGTAGACTCACCCTCTTTCTCTCGCGCGCACACACACACTGAGAACTACCCCCCCCCCGAGAAATATAGGGAATAAAACTAAAAGAATGAAAATTATGAAAAATTAAATGTACAAGAAATAAGTAAACAAATAAAAAAAGTTATGGGATAAAAATTCGGTTAAATGATTGAACAAATAAAAGAGATCATATGACTTAGGCACCCTTTTTTAAATCTCGATTTAAGAAAGGACAGTTTTTCATCTTCACCTTCAATATCGGATGTTTGTTAGGGTTAGGGTTAGGCGTTAGTTTTTATAATTTTAAAAAAATCTAAAAATAGTCTGTTTAAAACAACCGGATATGACGTGTAAATAAAAAGATGTCCTTTCTTAATCGAGAATCAAAAAAGGAGTGCTAAATGTCATATGCGTCCAAATAAAGATCTTTATGAGGTATGATTGAGATTGGGTTGTTTTATTGTTTAATGTAAGTGGATATTCTGGTTGCGCTGTTTCTTAGGTTTTGCTTTGTACACCATCTCATTGGTGGTTGCGCTGAAACGAAGGAATTTTAAGGAACCCAAAAAGGAAGAGAGACCAGAATTATTTTATGCTTTAGGCTTTATTGACCAGACATAGTAGACTTATAGAATAACCCTGTGTTCTTCTCTTCTTTGTTTGTGTACTTTGCACCCATTTTGATAAAGTTAATTTAACTAAACTCACTTTGTGGTTTGGTGATTGCGTCACTCACTTTCACCTCCATAGTCTTATGGACAAACGGTATCGGACCATCACCCAACGCTTTGGGATAGCTACTGAGGATGTTTTACATGGAAATGATGGTACCTCCGTTATTCACAATGCAAGTGTAAAGAAGTTGAGGTAACTAAGTGGGTAATTTATAAACTTTAGTTGGCCAATTCCTAGCAGAAATTGTTCGTTCGCTTATCTTCCCTTAACAAATTTTGCTGTATAGTTTTTTTTATGAGATTTCTTAAACAATTGAATGAATAAAAATACATTTTATTCTTATCGACATGTATGAACTTTAGTTTGCCAAATTCCTAGCATAAAATTGTTGCACGTCTTATCAACACATTTTGTTTGTTTGAGAAATAAAATTTTTATTTCTCAAAAAAACAAACAAACAAAAATGTGTCATAAGAATGAAATTATTTTTATTCATTCATTATTTAAGAAAATCTCATAAGGAAAACTATACAAGCAAATTTTTAAGGAGATAATGCGCACGAACAATTTATGCTGGATTTGCCAACTAAAGTTCATAATTACCACTTAGTTACCCACTTTTCCTGGAACTTACATTGTGAGGTAATCAAGGACTATTTGCTCGTAAATCCTACCATAAAATAAATGAACCCCCATTTTATGCCGTGTTTTGATTAAATGTTTTATTTTTCTTGCACCCGTTATTTTACAATACAGAATATATTTTATTTATTTATTTTAATATTCACTTCAATGTGTATATTCTAAAAGTTTTATATTTTGTGAGAATGTTTTGTTTTTAAAGTGGGGACTCGTTTTACAATTAGCCATAATTGGTCCTCCTTTTATGACCGTAATTTTGTTTTTTCGTCGGACGATGATTAAAAATTTTTGACGTTTTTTTTAGAGTAGCAAAGCCGGAAAAGAAATACAACAACAAAAAAGTAATATTGAACTTTTTTACTCTAAATCCGCCATAAATTAGGCTCGGGCATTTTTATGGTAGGAATTTAAGAGTAAAAAGTTGAAGGTGTAAAAAACGAACCCCCACTTTAAAACTAACCATTCTAACAAAAAAGCTTTTAGAATATACACATTGAAGTTGAATATTAAAATAAATAAATGAAATATATTTAGTATTGTAAAAATAACGGGTGCAAAGAAAATAAAACATTTATTGCAAAAACACGGACATAAAATGGGGTTTCAGTTTATTTTATGGTAGGAATATCCGAACAAATAGGTCCTTTATTACCTATTGTGATAACCTTCAAAACCAACCACCAAATAAAAACAATATGTCTTCGCATAAAATAATCCAACAAGGTGACATGCTGTAAAATGCCAAACAATCAAAACCAAACAAGTCGCGATATACTTTATAGCTACGATGTTATTTTACGGTAGACCTTCTGAAAATGGTTAGCAAACACTAAGGGAAGTAACTCTTAAAATTGCTTATGATTTAAATCAGACAAGAATTATCTCCCCTGATCTGTATGCTGACACTGAAGAATTAATTGTTTTTGAAGCTCCGATTATATTTTTCGTTAACACTCAACTCGTGTGAGGGAGACCACGTGTTAGTTGCAGTGGTTAGCGAGCTAGATTAGTATACCGTTGCTAAGGAGGTTGTTTCTCATTGGGCATCTTGTTCTTCAGGTTTTGTGGTAAACTAAACCCCGTGGAACAAATGGTTAAGTCACAGCAGAAGTAATGAAGTTAGCTAGCTACCACCAATTTTCCCAGTGACATTTACCCCCCCCCCCCCTACATTTAACACAATTGAAACTTGCATTAAAGGTTAATATTATCTTGAACATTCTTTGTCCATTCAACAAAAGAAACATTTAAAAAAACTCCTTGATGATTTTTAAAAAAAAATTCGGCTTACCGAAATAATGGACTTACGAACGAAAACAATGTTTATATTTTGCACCATTAAATCAATTGAAATTTAACGTAGCCAAAAAACAAGTTATGGCTAGAGACTTAAAAAAAAAATCTATGAAAAATAAATTAATGTTCCAATTTTCACGAAAATTTCCAGAATCCGTTACGAATTCTGCTAAAAGATATCAAAGAAATTGACCGTGTTATTAAAAAAAAAAAAAAAAAAAAAAAAAAAAAAAAAAAAAAAAGTCTGTTTTTTACTTATTTCAAGATAACGGTGGGTTTAATGTTTCCCCAAACGGATAATTTGATCTTTGAATAACTGTTTGTAACAACTTTTTATTTCGTTAGGTACCACCAAAATAGGTCACGTGATCAGTTTAGTCCCACATTGAAGGAAGAAACGTTAAATATTTTTGAACTTAAAAAAAAATCCGCAAAAATAACGAACTAGACATGTTATATTAAGTCTTCAGTGACAGCAACAGTTCAGGGAGATAATTACTGTCTGATTTAAAATAATAGCAATTTTAGATACTTCCCTTAGTGTTTGCTAAGCATTTCAGAAGTCTTCAATTGTTCTACCATAAATTAACATTAAAATGTTGGATTATTTATTTGCCGAGGGACATTTGTTTTATTTGTGGTTGGTTTTGAAGGCTATTCACATGTAAGTGTAAAAGAGAAAAGTTGGTTATTCCTATAAGTCTTGATCAAAGGGGAACCACCCTTTGACTGATTATTTATTTATTTATTTACTAGGAAAAAAGAAGACGGGTCTAAGGTTAGTTTAATGGGAAAATAAATAATCAGTCAAGAGTGGTTTCCCTTGATCATTGTTAGACTTATAGGAAATAACCGAAAAGTGAGGTAACATTATGTTGCTCGTCTAGTTAGATACCACCAATTTTCCCTGGGACCCCCCCACTATATTTAGCACAATCAAAATTGAAGATTAATATTATTCTTGAAAAATTTTGCCATTCGAAAGAAAAAAACATAAAACGAGGTCTACCCCCTCCCCTTTATATTTTATGAAATATGAAAAAAAATGAATCGACAAAAAACGATTTTTACTTTTTTTTATCTAAAGATGAGTCCGAATAAATTAAGTAATAATAAATATAATGATTAAGAAACTGGCCCAGTTGTAAAGAGAAAAAAAAACAAAAAAAAAAAACGGACTGTTTTATTTATTTTTCAAGAATTAAGGTGAGTAATTTATCCCCAATCGGATAATTTTGATCTTTGAATTAACTGTTTTTCTTTGTAACAAGTCTTTATGTTCGTTATTCTTTTTTTGCAGGATTTTGAAAAAAAAAGAAGTTCAAAAATATTTACTCTTCCTTCAGCGAATGAGTAGCACCAGATATGTGCTGTAAAGTGAAGGAGCTTGATGGTAGCGTGTGACACGTCTCAGACGCTAAAAACAGTCTCCCCTTGGTCTAGTGCAAGTGAAAAGGGATAGACTCCCTCGCTGCCTGGCTGATACCCGACTTTAGGCCACCTCGACGACTTATATATAGGGTATTTTTGAAGCATCAATGGATGGTTGAATGTAAGTGATAATAAACTATTATATATATATATATATTAGACAAAACGTGACCCATTGTGTCCACCCATTCAGCTCTGGGTAGATTACTGAGATCATGGAAAAAAAGGGAGTTAGCAAAGCAAATAATTTTTTTAAATTACGACCGGACGGAAAATATAAAAATCATTTTGTAGGCTAAGGGAATGTTTTGATCTCATTTAAGCTACCTGTACTGGTTTGTTGAAATTTAACATAGAAATACATTTCAAATTCTCCCGGCTCTCTTCCCTCTTTCTACCGTCCAGAGAAACTAACATTATATAATGAGAGTAGTCAAGAGATACATAAAGGAGAAGAAAAGATAGACACAGAGTAAAGTAAGAGATTTGTTCGGATTTTGACTTAATTACAAATACGACTAATTAGAACCAATTAAAACAGATTTTTTCCAAACATAATCAATCCTAAAAGTAAGGAAATAATTAGTATATAATTTTCATGTCATTTAACTAAAAAATAAAAAACCTTTAGGAAGCAAAAATTGATTAACTAAGCGTCAGTATAATAATAATAATAATATATAATATATATCTTATTATAATGGAGATTGTGGATTTGTCTGTCTGTACCGGAAAACTATATCACTATACAAGTCACAATTCCCTTATAATTTACATCATATTCTCTATATTTTATTTTTTTATAAACCTCAATTATTAATAAAATTGTTTATATCATTAATTACTGTGACCAATCTACTTACTATTTAACATTGCAATTGTATTATATATCAACAAAATAGCGGTTCACAGTGTGAATGGAAAGCTAATTTGCCATATTTCTTCTTTAAAAAATTGGATTTTTAATTAATAATATGTCTTAAGTATTATTGACTTCAATTATTTTTTTTTTTTGGTTTATCTTAATGAATTATGAGAAAAAAATCGCCGATGGGGATAAATATTAAAAAGAAATTCATTAACAAGAAAGAATAACTCTGTGATATTATCCTCTTTACTTCCTATTTTAAACTAATAGTTAAATTACGAAAATTTACCAATGGAAAACGGAGTTAATGGAAATGATGGAGAGTTAGGTTTCCAAAGTTTGTCTATTTTTTCAATCATACCCCCTCTGTTCAAATCTTTTTTATTCTGCATTCTTATTCAGTTTCATTTGCCTTTGAAATTTAAACATATACTTATATTTTAAAACTTAAATTTACGCACCCGGAGGGTGCATTATATTTGCTAAGTATATATATATATATTAATATATATATATACCAAGATGAATTTCAGCGAAATGGGTTATCTTTTTTTTCATTTTGCTACCTTAAAAAAATTAGATAATTTTAAAATGTCATTTGGATGCAAAGTTGTTTGATAAAATGTCATTGGACGAAAAAGTAGTCAATGCCACCGTCATTAAACATTTTCTAATGTCAAGAACCATTTTCTGCTGCAACGATTACTGGGGTACCACCAAAATAGTCACGTATCAGTTTAGTACAAAGAGAAACGTAAATATTTTTTTGAACTAAAAAAATCTCGCCAATAAAGAAATAACGAAAATAAAGAGTTGTACAAAAAATAAAAACAGTTTAATTTCAAATATCAAAATATCCAATTGGGGAAAATTACTCACGTTATCTTGAAAAATAAGTAAAACAGTCCGGTTTTTTTTTTTTACAACAGTCAGTTCTTTATTGATATTTTTTTTTTTTTTCAGCAGAATTCTGTATTTCGTGGTCTCTTTTACTTAAAAGCTCTGACATTGAAACTTATAAAATTTCTGATATAATTATTCAGACTCTTTATCTTTACAGAAAAAAAGTGTAAAATCCTTTTTGCGGTTCCCTTTTTTTCATAAATTAAAATAGGGGGGGGGGTTTATACCTCCTAAAAATATTTTCCCCTAATATATTTTAGGAAAAAAAAAAAACTATTTCAGACATATTATTTCATCAAAGGGTAAGTTAATTATAGGAAACTTTTCGTGAAAATCGGACCATTAATTGATTTCATAGAATTTTTTAAAAAGCAGGTAGTTTAAACTTTTTTTGTGCGACGTTAAATTTCAATTGAATTTAACGGTGTAAAATTGTTAAACATTGTTTCGTTCATAATTTCATTATTTTCGGGTAAGCTGAATTTTTTTTTAAATCATAAAAGATTTTAGTTTTCTTTTTGAATGGGTAAACTTTTTCAAGATGATACTAACCTTTATGCAAGTTTCTTATTGAAAATATAGGGGGATTAACATGGAAAAAAAATTGGTGGTACCTAACAATTACTTTCAAACCTTCCAATCTATTTTCTTTGAGCTTTATACGAAATCCGAGATAGCTATTGTATTTTTCTATAAAAAAAATTTGGTTAAATCAACTTAACGGACCTAAATTTCCACCAATCGTTATGTCACCCGACGAAAAAAAAAAAGAAAAAAAGAAAAGGAAAAATACCAAAAATTAGCGAATTAAAACGAATTTAATGAAATTCAGTGTGATATAATTAATAAATAAAAGATATAATGCATCAGTTATTTATTTAAAACTTTTAACATTTTTTCAGGTCAGTAATTTGAACCAATTATCTTTGAAGCGTAACACAGATTCTCAAAGATAAGCGAAAGTAAAGCTACACAGAAAAAATATAATAAGAAAGAGTGTTTAGGAGAAAGATAAGAGGGGACTGAGCACACGAAAGCGAGGAACGCTTAATCTGTTTCAACAGACGGTAATGAAAAGGTAGAAGATGTTAAATCAAGATTAGTATACTTTACCATATTGAACTACTTAGAAATAGCTTCTTAAGCAATCATCATTTTTTATTGTCGCGCAATTAGCACGTATATCCATGACAAATCTCTCGCCAACTTCTCTATCCATTTCATGCCTCTGGGAGGTCCTGCACGCATCCCTGCAGGAATGGTCAATGCTAGTCCTAGCTGACGGCGGCCCACACTAGATGTCCATGTGTTGGCCTCCACAGAAGAAGAAAAGAATGTCGCTTATGAGTTTCGTCCTTGCCCCTCCAAGCAGTGTCCAGCATGCCTTGTCCGTCTCTCACTCGATGGGTATTTGTGAGAACTAGGGGCAGGTGTCCGTACATCTGCTTCCTTGTGGGGTTGCTGTTCCACGACTTGTTCAAGACCATGCGCGCAGAATTCTATGTGCAGCTTCCCATCTAGCTTATTCTCAAAGCGCCTCATTAGGATCCAAAGTGGTACAGCATTATAGCAGCACTGACACACACAGCTTGGAAGATCCGCGCTTTAACTTGTCAGTTGAAAGATGATTACAATATGATGTAATCTTGTTTATAGTCCCCGACCCATGCCTTCCCTATTCGTGTAATGATATCGCTTTCTGTAGATGAGGCGCTTGAGAATTAAGCATAGGATGGAGCTGCACAAGAATTCTGCGCGCGGTCTTGAACAAGTCGTGGAAACAGCACCCCACAAGGAAGCAGATGTACGGACACCTGCCCTCTGTCTCACAAACCATCCGAGTGAGACGACAAAGGCATGCTGGACACTGCTGGAGGGCAAGGACGAACTCATAAGCGACATTCTTCTGTTGGAAGCCAACACATGGACATGCTAGTGTGGGCCGCCCAGCTAGGACCTACATTGAACCAATTCTGCAGGGATGCTGTGCAGAGGGACCTCCCAGAGGCAATGATGATGATAGAGAAAAGGTTGGCGAGAGATTGTCATGGATATACGTGCTAATTGCACGCGACATAATGATGATGACTTAAGAGCTATTTCTAAGTAGTTCAATATGTAAAAAGTATAAATCTTGATTTAACTCTCTCTCCTTTTCATTACGTCTGGTTGAAACAGATTAGCGTTATCGCTTCCGTGTGCTCAGTCCCTCTATATCTTTCCCCTACACTCTTTCTTATTATATTTTTTCTGTGTAGCATTTCCTTTCGCTTATCTTTGAGAATCTGTGTTTACGCTTCAAAGATAATTGGTTCAAAATTAACTGACCTGAAAAAAATGTAAAAGTTTTTAAATAAAATAACTGATGCATTATATCTTTTATATTTATTAAATATCAACACTTGAAAATTTCATTAAATTCGTTTAATTTAATTCGCTAATTTTTGTTTTCTTTTCTTTTTTCTTTTTCGGGGTGACATACGATGGTGAAATTTAGGTCCGTTAAGTTCGATTTAACCAGAATTTTTTATAGAAAATACAATAGCTATTCTCGGATTTCGTATAAAGCTCAAGAAAATAGATTGGAAGGTTTGAAAGTAATTGTTAGGGTACCACAATTTTCCATGTTAAATCCCCCCCCCTATATTTAACATAATGAAACTTGCATAAAGGTTAGTATCATCTTGAAAAAGTTTACCCATTCAAAAGAAGAAACACTAAAACTTCTTTATGATTTAAAAAAAATTCAGCTTACGAAAATAATGAAAATTATGAACGAAAAAACAATGTTTACAATTTTACACCGTTAAATCAATTGAAAATTTAACGTCGCACAAAAAAAAGTTTAAAACTACCTGCTTTTTAAAAAATTCTATGAAAAATCAATTAATGGTCCGATTTTCACGAAAGTTTCTATAATTACTTACCCTTTGATGAAATATGTCTGAAATAGTTTTTTTTTTTTTTTTTTTCCTAAAATATATTAGGGGAAATATTTTTAGGAGGTATACCCCCCCCCCTATTTTATTTTATGAAAAAAAGGGGAACCGACAAAAAGGATTTTTACTTTTTTTCTGTAAAGATAAGAGTCTGAATAATTATATCAGAAGATTTTATAAGTTTCAATGTCAGAGCTTTTTAGTAAAAAGAACCACGAATACAGAATTCTGCTGAAAAAAAAAAATATTCAATAAAGAAACTGACTGTTTGTAAAAAAAAAAAACCGGACTTGTTTTACTTTATTTTCAAGATAACGGTGAGTAATTTCCCCAATTGGATAATTTGATCTTTGAAATTAACTGTTTTATTTTTTTTTGTAACAACTCTTTATGTTCGTTATTTCTTTTATGCGAGATTTTTTTAAGTTTCAAAAATATTTACGTTTCTTCTTGTACTAAACTGATCACGTGACCTATTTGGTGTACCTAGTAATCGTTGCAGCAGAAAATGGTTCCTTGACATTTAGAAAAATGTTTAATGACGTGGGCATTGAACTACTTTTCGTCCAATGACATTTTATCAAAACAACTTTGCATCCAAATGACATTTTAAATTATCTAATTTTTTAAGTAGCAAAATGAATAAAAAAAAGATAACCCATTTCGCTGAAAATTCATTTGGTATATATATATATAATATATATATATATATATATACTAGCAAATATATGCACCCTCCGGGTGCAAGTATTTAAGTTTTAATATAAGTATATGTTAAATTACCAAAGGCAAATGAAACTGAATAAGAATGCAGATAAAAAAGATTTGAAACAGAGGGGGTATGATTTGAAAAATAGAACAACTTGGAAACTAATCTTCCATCATTTTTTCCATTACTCCCGTTTTCATTGGTAAATTTTCGTAATTTAACTATTTAGTTAAAATAGGAAGTAAAGGATAATATCACAGTTATTTCTTCTTGTTAATGAATTTCTTTTAATATTTATCCCCGCGATTTTTTCTCATATTCATTAAGATAAAACCAAAAAAAAAAAAATAAAATTGAAGTCAATAATACTAAGCACATATTAATTAAAATCAATTTTTTAAGATCAATATGCAAATTTAGCCTTTCCATTCACACTGTGAACCGCTATTTGTTGTATATATAAATACAATTGCATGTTAATAGTAAGTAGATATGGTCAACAGTATTAATGATATAAAACAATTTTTATTAATAATTGAGGTTTAAATAAAAAAATAAATCATAGAGAATATGATGTAAATAACTAAGGGAATTGTGACTGTATAGTGATATAGTTTCGTTACAGACAGACAAATCCACAATCTCCATTATAATAAGATATATATTATATATTATTATTATTATATATACTGACGCTTAGTTAATCAATTTTTGCTTCCTAAAGGGTTTTTTTTTTTAGTTTAATGACATGAAAATTATACTAAATTTATTCCTTACTTTTAGGATTGAATTATGTTTGGAAAAAATCTGTTTTAATTGGTTCTAATTAGTCGTAATTTGTAATTAAGTCAAAATCCGAACAATCTCTTACTTTACTCTGTGTCTATCTCTTTCTTCTCCTTTATGTATCTCTTGACTACCTCCTCATTATATAATGTTAGTTTCTCTGGACGTAGAAAGAGGGAGAGAGCCGGGAGAATTTGAAATGTATTTCTATGTTAAATTTCACAACCAGTAACCAGGTAGCTTAAATGAGATCAAACATTCCCTTAGCCTACAAAATGATTTTATATTTTCGTCCGGTCGTATTTAAAAAAAAATTATTTGCTTTGCTAACTCCCTTTTCCATGATCTCAGTAATCTACCCAGAGCTGAATGGGTGACACAATGGGTCACGTTTTGTCTAATATATATATATATATATATATATAGTCCTTATTATCACTTACATTCACCATCCATTGATGCTTCAAAAATACCCTATATATAAGTCGTCGAGGTGGCCTAAAGTCGGTATCAGCCAGGCAGCGAGGGAGTCTATCCCTTTTCACTTGCACTAGACCAAGGAGACTGTTTTTTAGCGTCTGAGACGGAGTGTCACACCTACCATCAGCTCCTTCACTTTACAGCACATATCTGTGTGCTACTCATTCGCTGAAGGAAGAAACGTAAATATTTTTGAACTTCTTTTTTTTTCAAATCCTGCAAAAAAAGAAATAACGAACATAAAGACTTGTTACAAAGAAAAACAGTTAATTCAAAGATCAAATTATCCGATTGGGGATAAATTACTCACCTTAATCTTGAAAAATAAAATAAAACAGTCCGTTTTTTTTTTTGTTTTTTTTTCTCTTTACAACTGGGCCAGTTTTCTTAATCATTAATTATTATTACTTAATTATTCGGACTCATCTTTAGATAAAAAAAAGTAAAAATCGTTTTTTGTCGATTCATTTTTTTTCATATTTCATAAAATAAATAAAGGGGAGGGGGTAGACCTCGTTTTTAATGTTTTTTCTTTCGAATGGACAAAATTTTTCAAGATAATATTAATCTTCAATTTTGATTGTGCTAAATATAGTGGGGGGGGGTCCCCAGGGAAAATTGGTGGTATCTACTAGACGAGCAACATAATAGTTACCTCACTTTTCGGTTATTTCCTATAAGTCTAACATGATCAAAGGGAAACCACTCTTGACTGATTATTTATTTTCCCATTAAACTAACCTTAGACCCGTCTTCTTTTTTCCTAGTAAATAAATAAATAAATAATCAGTCAAGGGTGGTTCCCCTTTGATCAAGACTTATAGGAAATAACCCACTTTTCTTTACACTTACATTGTGATAGCCTTCAAAACCAACCACCAAATAAAACAAAAATGTCTTCGGCATAAAATAATCCAACATTTAATGTTAATTTATGGTAGACAAAATTGAAGACTTCTGAAAATGCTTAGCAAACACTAAGGGAAGTAACTCTAAAATTGCTATTATTTTAAATCAGACAGTAATTATCTCCCCTGAACTGTATGCTGTCACTGAAGACTTAATATAACATGTCTATGTTCGTTATTTTTGCGAGATTTTTTTTTAAGTTCAAAAATATTTACGTTTCTTCCTTCAATGTGGACTAAACTGATCACGTGACCTATTTTGGTGGTACCTAACGAACATAAAAAGTTGTTACAAACAGTTAATTCAAAGATCAAATTATCCGTTTGGGGAAACATTACCCACCGTTATCTTGAAAAATAAGTAAAACAGACCTTTTTTTTTTTTTTTTTTTTTTTTTTTTTTTTTTTATAACACGGTCAATTTCTTTGATATCTTTTAGCAGAATTCGTAAGCGATTCTGGAAATTTTCGTAAAATTGGACCATTAATTTATTTTTCATAGATTTTTTTTTTAAGTCTCTAGCCATAACTTGTTTTTGGCTACGTTAAATTTCAATTGATTTAATGGTGCAAAAATATAAACATTGTTTTCGTTCGTAAGTTCCATTATTTCCGTAAGCCGAATTTTTTTTTAAAATCATCAGGAGTTTTTTAATGTTTCTTTTGTTGAATGGACAAAAGAATGTTCAAGATAATATTAACCTTTATGCAAGTTTCATTGTGTTAAATGTAGGGGGGGGTAAATGTCACTGGGAAAATTGGTGGTAGCTAGCTAACTTCATTTACTTCTGCTGTGACTTAACCATTTGTTCCACAGGGGTTTAGTTTACCACAAAACCTGAAGAACAAGATGCCCAATGAGAAACAACCTCCTTAGCAACGGTATACTAATCTAGCTCGCTAACCACTGCACTACACGTGTCTCCCTCACACGAGTTGAGTGTTAACGAAAAATATATAATCTCGGAGCTTCAAAAACAATTAATTCTTCAGTGTCAGCATACAGATCAGGGGAGATAATTCTTGTCTGATTTAAAATCATAGCAATTTTAGAGTTACTTCCCTTAGTGTTTGCTAACCATTTTCAGAAGGTCTACCGTAAAATAACATCGTAGCTATCAAAGTATATCGCGACTTGTTTGGTTTGATTGTTTGCATTTTACAGCATGTCAACCCTTGTTGGATTATTTTATGCCGAAGACATATTGTTTTATTTGGTGGTTGGTTTTGAAGGTTATCACAATAGGTAATAAAGGACTATTTGTTCGGATATTCCTACCATAAAATAAACTGAACCCCCATTTTATGTCCGTGTTTTTGCAATAAATGTTTTATTTTTCTTGCACCCGTTATTTTACAATACTAAATATATTTCATTTATTTATTTTAATATTCACTTCAATGTGTATATTCTAAAAGCTTTTTTGTTAGAATGGTTAGTTTTAAAGTGGGGGTTCGTTTTTACACTTCAACTTTTTACTCTTAAATTCCTACCATAAAAATGCCCGAGCCTAATTTTATGGCAGGAATTTACGAGTAAAAAGTTCAATATTACTTTTTGTTGTTGTTATTTCTTTTCGGCTTTGCTACTCTAAAATAAAAAAACGTCAGATTTTAATCATCGTCGACGAAAAAACAAAATTACGGTCATAAAAGGAGGATCCAATTTATGGCTAAATTGTAAAACGAGTCCCCACTTTAAAACTAAACATTCTCACAAAATAAAAACTTTTAGAATATACACATTGAAGTGAATATTAAAATAAATAAATAAAATATATTCTGTATTGTAAAATAACGGGTGCAAGAAAAATAAAACATTTAATACAAAAACACGGACATAAAATGGGGGTTCAGTTTATTTTATGGTAGGAATTTACGAGCAAATAGTCCTTGATTACCTCACAATGTAAGTGTCAGGAAAAGTGAGGTAACTAAGTGGTAATTATGAACTTTAGTTGGCCAAATTCCTAGCATAAAATTGTTCGTGCGCATTATCTCCCTTAACAAATTTGCTTGTATAGTTTTTCTTATGAGATTTTCTTAAATAATTGAATGAATAAAAATACATTTCATTCTTATCGACACATTTTTGTTTGTTTGTTTGTTTGAGAAATAAAAATTTTATTTCTCAAACAAACAAAAATGTGTTGATAAGACAGTGCACAATTTTATGCTAGGAATTTGGCAAAACTAAAGTTCATACATGTCGATAAGAATAAAATGTATTTTTATTCATTCAATTGTTTAAGAAAATCTCATAAGAAAAACTATACAAGCAAATTTGTTAAGGGAGATAATGCGAACGAACAATTTTCTGCTAGGAATTTGACCAACTAAAGTTTATAATTACCACTTAGTTACCTCAACCTTCTTTACACTTGCATTGTGATAACGAGGTACCATCAATTTTCCATGTAAAACATCCTCAGTAGCTATCCCAAAGCGTTGGGTGATGGTCGATACCGTTGTCCATAAGACTATTGGAGGTGAAGTGAGTGACGCAATCACCAACCACAAAGTGAGTTAGTTAAATTAACTTTATCAAATTGGGTGCCAAAGTACACAAACAAAGAAGAGGAAGAACAAGGGTTATTTCCTATAAGTCTAACTATGTCTGGTCAATAAAGCCTAAAGCATAAAATACATTCTGTCTCTCTCCTTTTTGTTCCTTAAATTCCTTCCGTTTCAGCGCAACCACCAAATGAGATGGTGTACAAAGCAAAAACCTTAAGAACAGCGCAACCAGAATATCCAACTACATTTAAACCATAAAACACCCAAATCTCATCATACCTCATAAGAGTCTTTATTTGGACCATATGACATTTAGGCACTCCTTTTTGATCTCGATTAAGAAAGGACATCTTTTTCATTTACACCGTCAATATCCGGTTGTTTTAACAGACTATTTTTAGATTTTTTTAAAAATTATAAAACTAACGCCTAACCCTAACCCCTAACAAACATCCGGATATTGAAGGTGTAGATGAAAAACATGTCCTTTCTTAATCGAGATTTAAAAAGGGGTGCCTTAAGGTCATATGATCTCTTTATTTGTATCAATCATTTAAACCGAATTTTTATCCTAACTTTTTTTATTTGTTTACTTATTTTCTTGTACATTTATTTTTCATATTTCATTCTTTTAGTTTTTATTCCTATATTTTTCCGGGGGGGGGGGGTAGTCTCAGTGTGTGTGTGCGCGCGAGAGAAAGAGGAGGTGAGTCTACCTAACTGGTCATAAAGGGCATGATCTTAATCACTCAGTGAAACAACGCTTTTATGCCCACGTTTTTATGTTTCATTTTACTTATATTTTTCTTTGGAAGAGGGTAGTGTGGGGATTAAAATATACAAAAATAAAAACAAAATAAAAAAAGAACAAACTCCCATGGGTCCTTGACCGGAAATACCATCTGCACAGGCCCGACAAAAAGGCCTGACTCCCTCCCCAAAAAGAATCCCTCTGTCATTCTAATTGAGGTCGTAATTGGGGACAGTTTGGTCCTGTTAGCCCGGGAGATTTTTCCCTCGCTACAGGATACTATGACCTAAGTCATAAAACCACCTTCTGCCTTTGTCTCTTTTCTTTCTCGTTCCTTGAATGCCTTCCATTTCAGCTCACCAGCCAAGAAGAACTAAGAACCAAACTTTATATGGGGCTAAAATACCAGCACCAAACCGACCTTAAATTAGCCCCATAGTAGTATGAAGAACGTGAATTGTATGTGCGGATGTGTGTAAGACAACTTAACTTCGTTCGCTTGAAGTAAACGTGGGCGGGATATTCGACATAACGACAGGAATAACTTTAGTAATGAATTTAAAGTACGATTAATTAATTGAAATAGGTTATTATGAATATAGACGAGCAAAATTTTATTTAGTTTTCGGTCAGTTTTAAAGAGGATTGCTGCCGTCCAAATCATTCGTCGATTTTCGTAGAAAAACGATTTTAAATATAGATTTAGTAACATAGTTTTGAGGTGGGGGCATATATTATAGATATACTAGTAATATATAGTGTCGCGGGGTCAGTAAGGATGTCGACTACACGAACTTTTTTTTTTTTTTACAAACTAAGCAAAGGGGACAAACGAGAAGTTTACAGTTCAAGGCATGTGCTGGT
Source organism: Doryteuthis pealeii (assembly GCA_023376005.1). Lineage (NCBI taxonomy): Eukaryota > Metazoa > Mollusca > Cephalopoda > Myopsida > Loliginidae > Doryteuthis > Doryteuthis pealeii. The sequence continues at coordinate 7,502,526 of CM042180.1, forward strand.
TTAACGTAGTAATTAACAATAACAGTGGTTAGATAGTAAAATTGGTTTTAAAGTTAAGACGCAGGTATTAAATTAGATTAGTATTTAGGAATAGTTTTTTTCTTTTTTTTAGGGGAAATAGAATTGGTTCACTGTGTAATTATTAGCGATCATGTGTTAGTAAGAGCAAAGAATGTGGTAAGTTACAATAGATAAAATCAATTAAGTTCATAGAAGAGGGCGAACTTACCGCAAGCGGAATCCGTAAAGAGTAAATTAGACAGAAACCGGGAGAAATAGTTGATTCCATTATATATTTGTGGTAGGGAGGATGGACTTTTTCATTGACTCACACTGTGGTTTCTCGATTTAAGATGTCGTTTTCTTGTGTAGTTTATTCGTAGTAAAATAATGTCAATGCTGACAGTACGTAACTTACAAGTTAGACAGTTTTTATTCCGGTAAAGGCAATCCTTATACCAATGTAGTGACCCACAACCGGAACACGTTGTCTTTCTTTTTGTAATGGTTTGATTTAGAGGGAGAACAAGATTGTTTTATTTCTTTTGGTTTACCTTTCTTGGCTAAACTTGCAAATTGGTCGGAAAATTAAAACGGAAACTTTTTTGGTGGTCACCCAATACAGTCTATGAATTAACTTTTTGCGAATTGGTTTACGGTTTAGGGATTAAGGTTGTTTTTAATTACGTATTGCTTAAAAAAACATTAATACATTTAATTAACCATTGAAATTAATTATTGAACCCAACGGTAGACACATTAGTCTCAGTTGTTTGTGTTGCAATGTATAATTTCAATTAAACTTGGTTTTAAAAAATATTTTTCAACATTAAATGTATAGTAATTTAAAAAATTTTTTTTTTAAAGCAATATGTAATAAAAAAAACAACCTTAATCCCTAAACCGTAACCCAATTCGCAAAAAGTTCATGACTGTAGTTAAACTGTCATGGGAGACCACCAAAAAAATTTCCATTTTAATTTTCCGACCAATTTGCAAGTTTATCCCCTTTCTTGTGTGTGCTATGCCAGATTCCTCGATATCTTTCGAATTTTGGCGTACGCTTACGAGCCTCTGACAGTCTTCCGCTATTTGTTGAAGAGTAACGTTTGATCGACTTGAAGATGCCGGATTCAAATTGGGGTTGCTGTCAGAGCCGAATATTATGCAAAAGAATCTGTAATCGACGTGGAAGATAGTGCATCACTGACGACCGCCCGATATTGTCGCGAATTTTTCCTTGTTCAGAAAAATAGCGAACGTAAAACAAAATGACGTCGTCAATAAAAAAGGGTAGGGGAAAATGAAATGAATAATGGTCTTATTTGATAATGAAATAGAATCTTTATTATACAAATTTCTCCACTAAAGGAGGCAAAATGCAACACAAACAATTTAAATCAAACAAACTTGCATAAGTTTCCCATGCACGACCAAACAAAGATTTAGGGGTCGAGTAACACAATACAAAATACAAAAATAGGATAAAAGTGTATAAAAAGGGTTTACACTTACAGGAACAGAAAGGGTATTAAACAATAAAATAACCCTTTAAAAAATGAGTTTCTCTCGCGCAGGAGAGACAAACAGTTCCACAGTTCTCTTAAAATTTCTCGTTCCTTTTCGCCAAGGACTGAGGCTCCCGGCTGTAGAATAAGGCTGACCGAAAGATAAACCTTCTTTCAGTCACTTGTACTTTCTCGTGAAAGAACAAGGCTCTCGGATGAAATATAGGGCTGGCTCTTCTGTGCTGGTATCTCTCACTTTTCCCTCGTTGTCGTCCATTTTTTCTTCAAAGGGATGGACACTCCAACAACAATATTTCTTCCGTGGTTTGAAGAATATGCGAGGAAACCGCGACCTTTTTCGCCAAAGGATATGAAGAACCGTTTTAGCTCTCCAAGGAATTCTGCTGGGTTGCAACTGCAATAAGCCCTTTTTTCAATCAAGGTTCTTCTCCGAAACCGGCCAATGGCCGTTTGAAGCATCTAAGGGGTTCGTCTCTCAGTGCTTATGACGGGACAATCTACTAGTTGCGTCCGCACGCTTCGCTTCCCACTTCCAAAGAGAAAGATTTCAGCGGACACGTGATCAAAAATATCCAGACTAGGCCCCACTCACAGTAGCCCCCCTCCTTCGTTTTCGCAGCAAAAAACGAAACGAAACATAGAGTGACAGACCAAAAGGGAAAAAAGACATGCATTATACTACAAATGTTTTTTATTTATTTTAAAAGATAAAATTTCCAATAATATTTGAAGTGAGCACACTCATGCACTCACTCCAAATGTTTTATTCAATTTAAAGTGAGATACATGAGTGCACAATCACAACTCGACATAAAGCCGGAGGTTTAGTTTTTTTTTGGGGGGAAGGGTGACAAAACTGGTCATACCACTACATAGATCTTCTGGGCTTAAGTAGGGTTTCATTCATAGAGTGCCAGTGGATCTTTTGGTGAAAGCAGTAGTGTAACGTGATGGACGACTGTATTTATTAGTATGGATCGGTCGGTGAATGAGACTAGCTAAGACAGAAATATAAGTTTAACAGCATGACCAGGTTTGTACCTCGCCCCCCCCCCCCAAAAAAAAAATAAGACTTCGGGTCTTGTGCCCAGATGTGTATTAGGCTGTATCCTTGTACCGACTTCATGTAAATAAATGAGGCCGAGAGGTGTTTTTGTTTCGTGGAGTCGGATGCAGGGATGCAGCCGTCACATATCAAATACATACTACCACTACGTAGATCTATTTAGCTAGGTTCACTCGCCGACCGATCCATTCAAAAACAAACTCTTGCATTCTTTCCTTGTGCAGCCTACTTACACCAAAATGCATCTTTCACTCTATGGCTTTATCCTACTTAAAATTATCCCCCATTTCGACGACCCTCTACGCATTTAAAAGGTGCAGCGTACAACTATGCCTATATTATATACTACGAACGTCATTATATTTAATGAAGCATTAAATAAGGAAGCATGCAATATCCCATCTATATATCAATACTCGTGTTCCTTAATTATACGACTGTTATCATGTTACAACACTCTCTGGTTAAAAATGAGACCGTCCAAATCGTCAAAGATGAAATGCAAAAATGTAAATCCTGATTATCTGGTGTTCCTTATCCACCGAATTTTTATTTCTTTTCTCTAAAAACGAATTAAAATTAATTAAATCTATTATTTAAGGTCAAACTTTTGTCTAAATCGATAAGTAGTAACATAATGACCATCATTAAAAAAGGAGAAATATTATTGCATATGCAGTTTATTTTTAATACATTTTTATCATTAAAATTCATTCATATTTCGACGAAAAGTTGTGTCGAATTTATTTTGATTTATCATGTTCAATAATTGTTTAAAAATATTTTTAAAATATTTATAAACATTTCTTTTTAGAAATAAGTAAAACGTTACTTTAAATACATATTTATTAAATATTACTGAAATTTTACTCACTTGTTTTTAACTTTTAACGAAGTAAAATCCGTTTTTTGCATGAAAAAAAAAAAAAGAAAAAAATATTAGTTTTAATTTGTTGCGGTTGAATCAATGTGTTTAATCGTGACTTCCACTTTCAGTATGGGGTTCCCTAAATATTTTTTATCCCCTTAAAAATTTAATAGTGAATTTTAAACGTCTGGAAGCAGCTATCTTGAAGTTCATATCTAAACCCTAGATCAAGTTTTAATTACCTATCTATTCACCTCAGAACGCATTCTATTCAAATAAAGTCCTTCTGCTCAATTATAATGAACTAAGTTAAAAAGGGGTCGGGAAGTCACAGAGGAAAGTTTGGCACTGGAGTCTGGAAGGATTGTTCCTTTCTGGTCTGGTTAGACATGCAGTAAGAGACCCGAGTCAAGGCCCTCTAAGATCGAGTTGTAAGAGTGGAAGAATAGTAGGCTAAACTTGCAAATCGTTGTCAAAATTAAAATGGAAAATTTTGACGATTTGCAACACCTCGAATTAAATTTTGAAATTAAAATTAATTTTAAAAATCCGATTCAAAATACTTTACTTTTTTTTTGGTAAGTCAGGTTAGTAATTGTTTTATTTCATTTATTATTAACGAATCTTGAAATATTTTCTAAACTAAAATATTTATGTGCAGTTTAGAAAATAATTCAAGATTCGTTAAATAAATGAAATAAAACAATTACTAACCCGATTTACCGCAAAAATAAAAATAAAAAGTCAAGTAGGAAAAAAGTAAATAAATAATTTTTTAAAAAAAGAGAAAGATTTTTTTAATTCAAAAAGAAAAGTTTGTGAGATTTTTTTTTACCATTTTTGAATCGGATTTTAAAAATTAATTTTAATTTCAAAATTTAGTTTGAAGTGTTGTAAATCGTCGTCAAAATTTTCCGTTTTAATTTTGACGACGATTTGCAAGTTTAGCCAAATAGTGTTATGTTGAGTTACATTCGCCCTCTAACCAGAATGATTTCACCCTATCTGTCTTTGTATTGTTGCTGTTCTTGTGTTTATTTCAGACTTACCGTCAAGTCGTGTTGAAACACCGGTTCCCACCAGATCACCGAAGTTAAGCAGTAATGAGCCTGTTTAATACTTAAATGGGTGACCATTTAAGCAACAGCAGGCACTGTAAGAAACCGAATATCAAAATGGCTTGATATGCCGTAAAACAAAACCAATTTTATTTATTATTTCTCTGAATTTTTGAGATGAGGTTTGATAATTAGTATTATTCGGACTATTATCCTCATCTTCATTGTTATCTGTATGTTTCGGCCAACGTGCATTCCAGACTTCTTCAGGTATTTCTTGTCGGACATCGGAACTTTCTCGGACTCAGGAAGCTTCTTTTCAAACTTGGGAATCCTTGTTATAATCGGAACTTTGAACCTAACCCTTTATTCAGTTCACGGCGGTATCCTTTTCTCATTCTGCTAATCATAGCTGGGGTGCAGGTGTTAAGCTGTGTTAATTATTATTCTGTGTTACTGCTGCCCCTGACCAGGATTGAACCTGCAGTCTAGAGATAACTTTAACTTAGAACTGTCTTAACCTAACTCCTTTATCCACTACCCTAGGAGTCCAAAAAAGAAAAGAAGGTTCCCAAGTCCGACAAGAAATACCTGAAGAAGGCCAGAGGGCACATCGGCTGACAGTGAAAAGTAAAACCTGTCCTTTTGAATCTGGCTCACAGCTGGGGTGCCTATTGGTGACCTGACCCGTTCGTTGCACATCTCATTCTACTGATGTCACTACAATCATTTGGACTCCCACAGTTGTGCTCTGGAATCAAACCACACCCAGTGAGGTTAAAGACTCCGACAAAAAACAACAAATAACCAACAGAGAGAGAGAAAGAGTGACAAAAACAGCTTAGTGTTCACATTCCAATTGTCGATAAAGGTGTAGGACTCACACTTTATTCTCATGTCTCAGTCATTCAACTCTATCGCTGCTGTTAGGTGTGTCAGTCCAGAGGGGAGAAGTGACCCCTACTTCTGGCCCAAATCAGGACCTGCTACTCAATAGCTAACATGGGGCTGGTTTTAATTTTGGGAACAGTAAATAGGGACCATATGACCTTTAGGCACCCCTTTTTCGATCTCGTTTCATCAGGACATTTCTTTTTTATTTACACCGTCAAAATCCGGTTGTTTGTTAGAGGTTAGTTTTATAATTTTAAAATAAAAAAAACTAAAAATCATGTTAACAAACAACCGGATTTTGACGGTGTAAATAAAAAAAAAATGTCCCGATGAAATGAGATCGAAAAAGGGGTGCCTAAAGGTCATATGGTCCGTAAATAGTCACAAGAATCACTGAAGATTAAAGGGTTTGTGGTACCACAGGAATATTATTTTGGACCAAATATCGTTCACAGAGAACGTGCCTGTAAAAGTAAATGGATTTTTTTTTCTCAGGTTGGCAATTCTGATTAACAATCAGCTGATCAATATTATTCAGATCTGATGAGTGTCTTCAATTCTGACGCATTTTCATGAAGTGACCAATCGTCTGGAACAGGCTTCATTTTCTATCGGAAATTCAAAAATACCTCGCATGTGGGATAAAACTTGATCTGAATAATCCTGTTTTAAATTGTTGAACTTTTCTGTCGCATTATTTGATCGGACCATATTACCTTTAGGCACCCCTTTTTGATCTCGATTAAGAAAGGACATGTTTTTCATTTACACCGTCAATATCCAGTTCTTTGTTAGGGGTTAGGGTTAGGTTTATAATTTTTTTTAAAATCTAAAAATCGTCTGTTAAAACAACCGGATATTGACGGTGTAAATGAAAAACACGTCCTTTCTTAATCAAGATCAAAAAGGGGTGCCTAAAGGTCATGTGGTCCATTTGATCTTGTGTTCCATTTTCCTGACACATTTAACCACAATATATAAGACATTGCATGATTATAAATGCACTAATAACATGGGTTGTTTTGAGGCAAATCTAATTCAGATTTTCATAGACATCATTAATAAAAAATATTTATTCTATCTATTAATGATTTGGTTAAATATTCATTGATAAACTTATGCAATTCCGGAGGGTATTGTGATGTAAGCAGTGATGTAGTTTCTATTACAGACAGACAGACACCAAATCTCCAATATAATAAAAGAAAATATGTAACCCATATGTAAGTAAAGTAAAGTCGTCGGGGCGGCCTAATGTCGGTATCAACCAGACAGCGAGGGAGTTTATCCCCTTTTCACTAGCGCTAGACCAAGGAGATTATTTTAGCATCTGAGGTGGAACGCCACACCTACCATCAGCTCCTTACTTTACCGCACAGATCCCTGTGCTACTCATACGCTGAGTTGGCGGGGGCCGATATCGAACTAGGAACCTTGTGGTTTCTAGCTGAACACTCTACCGACTGAGCTATATGTAATATATTAGGAAACGCGTGGTGTAATGGTTAAAGTCATGGGAAATGGACACGTCGCCCTGAGTTCAAATCCTGGACGTAGCAATTGCATTTCACTTAGTGCTAATACCCTTGGGAAAGGTATGAATCCTACTCTCCCTCTAGCTATGGGTAAATAGTAGAGCAGACCGGGCTCTTTAACCTTGGTTAGGCAACCGGTCTAGGAGAAGGAAAACTCTGAATTCAAACCTGTTAAACTCCGCTTAAGAAATTGACCTTGTGCCGCATCCTGCTCGTGCGGAGGGCTTGGTAAATATATATATATATATGTAATATATTATAATCAGACTTTTATTGCAGAAAGGCACATAAAATTAGAGAAGATAAGCAATTTCCAATAGCATAATCACTGCAGTCCCTCACAATACTATAACCCCACTATAACCTACTACTGAGCCGCTACTGAGCTAAAGGGGCTCACTGAATTTCCGAAAATGGCCGTCAATTTCGGATCTTCTTCTCCAACCATGGGTTGCAGTGTTTCTACACTTGCCGAAAGTCTGGCTGAATGCCCACGTTGTGTTCAGATCTCAAACGACCAGAAATCTGCTATAGAAACTGATATTCCACGGTTAATGGCGGCCTAGTGGTCACATAAAGAAACAACTTTTTTCTTTCAAACTCAACAAACATTCATATTCGATAAGAGAATATAAAGTGATTCTTTCTCAAGTCTGTGGGAACGATGGACCTCTAATTAATAAACTTCTGGTCAGAATATAATCAGGGGCTCTGCAAAGATATTGCTCAAGCAGTTCGTAAATTTGGCTAAGTTTTTCAATAGTCTTGGCTGAAGTCTGTCGGCTCTCGGAATTTGCGTCCGCTGTTAACACAGCCTCAAATCTTCATTTGCTGGTTGCTCAGCTCAATCTGCTTATCGTTAAAAACATCTGTTAAATAATATCTTAACTGGAAACTTCTAATTTCCGGCTGGCGCAAAGATATCAGCAATTCTCCTTGGACATCCCACTATGGCAAATGTACCGCCCTCCTCAGTTCCAATCCGCCAATCGAATTCACTTCCGCTCACCAACCCAAGTGCTATCTCTTCCGGTCACTTCAAGTAGGTCCCGACCAAGGTGTGTGGTCTTTTCAACATCTGGTTTTAATTCCTTTCTTTCCGGTCACTTATGGGATTTTCGACAAGGAGTTTATCTCTTTAAGTTAGAAAAAAAAAAAAAAAATTCCTCCTTCATAGACCCAAGACAATTCTGGCCAACCGACCTCCTGATCATCTTTCACCACTTGACTTATCGGCTACTTTCTGATGCCCACAAGTCTGGCTACATCAAAAGACCATTTCTAACAACTACAGTTGGTTCAAGTGGATTCACCCCAGGAGGTCTTCTAACCTACTTGAGATCTACTTTCGATTTCTTCACAGACATTCTAATCATATCGGGTGGCATTATGATTATCACCATCTGTTTTGATTTTACTCAATATAGGATCTGACCCAAAACTACTCGGACAACCCTATATTTCCGGGGTTTTTTTTTTCTAATTCCATTCAAACAATGAATCGGGTCACACACCACCAGAACCTTTCCTCTCATGAGCCCTCAAATGATTCATCAAATCCACTGCAGACCCACAAAGTTTGATGCAAATATATAGGAAGGACATCCTTACCATTGTATCAGATGATAAAATTTTATGCTTATGCACCACTATATGTCTCTTAAGACCAGAAGCTGACTTACATACTTTGTTACAGATTGCACAAGACACATTGTTCCTGGGGTTTGCACACTTACATATACATACATGGATCAATATGGGGGCTTGTTTTAATTCTATAACCACATATTTATACACAAATGTTCATATGCATGTGTAATATATTGCCTGATCAATTGGTTGCACCTGGGATTGGGCTACATGCAGTGTGTGGGTGTCAAGTGCAGGCTGGTAACAAAACAGGATATGGCCTTGAACTGACCTAAAGATGCAGGTGTACATTTGACAGTTTAGGCGCAGACAATCTGTAGGCATAGCCCATAACCAACAAAAACTGGCTGCGTGGGCGAAGAGGTGTGTCTACAGAAAAACTGCATAGGTATCACGATCAAAGTGGCGTGACACTGGTAGTTAGACTACAATAAATAAGACAGTAGAAATAGATTTGGCAGACAAAGATCAGGTTTGAGATCGCTTGAAGAGTACTCCCGAACGCTGCACGTTTGTGTAATCCTTGCTAACAACTCTCAGTCTGCACACAACCGAGGTAATAAAGATATCATATATATATATATATATATATATATATATATATATATATATATATATATATATATATAAATAATGGAGATTGGCTTCCGGTTTTTGTCTGTAACAAAAACTACGTCACTGCTTACATCACATTACCCAAAATCATCATAACATAGAATAAATACTCAAAATTTGAACAGGCAACATTAGACAGTCCTCATTGTTTTTTAAAACAAGTTTTAATAAATACATGACTGGTATTATATCTATATATATAGTTTGTTTTATTTTAATATATATTTAAAGTTTACATTTCAAATTGTTTCATTTTTTTTATTCCTTTAATGAATTTGATGATTTTACTTAGGGTACAAACTTGCTGACATTGAATTATTTTTACTCCTGCCCTTCAGGCAATATGTTTCAAAAATCTATTTTTACATCGACCGGAGGGCGTTTTTTAAAATTTTGTACTAGTTTTCATAAATACAAGTGTTCATGTTCCTTAATGGGTCCAGTGTGTAACACAAGTGCAATGCACTCATTTGCAATCGCAATGCAGCACGCATTTTCATAGTATGGCAACTTATTTAGAAGGAAAACTTAAGTTTTTTGAATTCCCGTTGACCAACACAGGTCAAACCTTATATATTCATACACATACGGACCTATATGGGGGCTTGTATAATTACATATTTATACACAAATGTTCATGTGAGCGCATAGTATGGCAACTGGTTTAAGGAAAACTTAACTCCAACCTGTTAAATTCTGCTTAGAAATTGGGTAATCTGAACATTAGCTACATAAATGAGAGTAACCTCCCCTTGTTTATGTAGAGTAATGTTCAATTACCTTAAATTCTGCTTAAAATTGATCTTGTGTTGTAACCTGCTTATGTGGAGGGGTTGGGTAAACAAAATGGTAATCTAAACATTAGCTACATAAAAGAGTAACCTCCCCTTGTTGCTTTCACTTTGAGGAAACCTTATGTTTTGGTCGGACATTTTTCATTTCACTGTAAATCTACACTGAAAATACAAATTTGTTTGAATCAATACAATTGCATGTTTTAAATTTCAAATGATGCACAAGCACAATTAAGAACATTTTATGATATTGTCATGTTAAAACACGTAGTTGTATAGACTCGAAGAAACCCCCCCCTTTTTTTTTTCAGTGTAGATTTATGGTGAAATGAAAATGGCTGATCAAAATATAAGGCTTCCTCAAAGTGAAACAAACAAGAAGTATTTACTCTCATTTATGTAGCTAATGTTCAGATTACCCATTTATTTATATTTAACTATTGTTTAATTACCGTATTTGACGGCATATAGGACCCCCTTTCCCCAAAAAAAATCGTCCTGTGTCTTATACATTTGAGGTGAAGTGGAAGATCTCTCATAGGCCTAGGCTAATCTTCTCTATGATGCTCATTAACCCAGCTTACACTCAGTACTTTTACTTACCCTATACTCCATGCATCCTTATTCTATTGCTGGTAGTTATAATCAAGGTTAACAGGAGACCGTTTTCAACAATATATGCTTAAATACACTGAACACCTTTTCCTGAATCTGACCTGCTGAAATGGGTGTGTCTTATACGGTACTTATATTTTTGAGAACAATTCCACTTGTTTGAGGAAATATAAAATTCTGGATTATAGGCTACAGTCCCAGGCGTCAAAAGAGGTTTAGTTTTTGAAAACTTGCTGATACACCTAACAAAAATAATTTTAATGTAGTTATTAATCAAAAAAGGTTTTTACTCAATTTTCGCAAATAGGTATATCTTATTATAATGGAGATTGTGTTTTTCTGTCTGTAACCGAAACTATATTATTACTCAAATCACAATTCTCTTAGTTATTGACATCACATTCTCCATGATTTTATTTTTATCTAAACCTCAATTATTAATAAAATTGTCTTACATTAATACTGTTAACTATGTCTACATACAGACAACATGCAATTATATTTATATATACAACAAAATAGCAGTTTACAGTGTGAACAGGAAGGCTAATTTGCATATTAATATTAAAAAAATCGAATTTAATAAATATGTGCTTAGTATTATTGATTTCTAACAGTTTGGTTTTATTTTAATGAATATAAGCAAAAATCTCTTCAATGAATCTTAAATGAAATCCATTAACAAGATAAAATAACTGTCATTTTATTCTTTACTTCCTCTTGTTCCATTTTTTATTATACTCCCTCTGTTTCAAATCTTTTATTATACCCCCCTCTGTTTCAAATCTTTTTATCTGTATTCTTATTTAGTTTCATTAGCCTTTCTAATTTAATACAATATTTTATTACATTAAAACTTAAATACTTGCACCCGGAGGGTGCATATATTTGCTAGTTCATATAAATTATGAACAAATTACCATTTAAACGAATTAATTCATATTAAAATACATATAAAAAACTAAGTAGCTCCGAAATGAAAATTAGCCAATGAGAATCGTGTATTCGATATATAGTAAGTAAAAAATGGGGATTTCTAGCTAACAGGAAGCAACAGTACTTAACGAAAAGAAAAAATGTTTTATGTGCATTTTACCTCCAAAAAAGTATAAAATTGCATCATTTTCTAAGAAAACACTGACTCGCTTTTTAGAATGTGTCCATAAATGGAAGAATTTGGATGGTACACAAGCATTAATTGCAAAAAATTATCTCCAAAAAGCAACATCTGAACATAATAAACAATTATTTTTTTGTACATATGTTTGTTTTATCTTATTTCAGATATGCTTTTTACCAATGAATTGATGAATAAAATTACTGAGAAACGTTAGCTGAATAACTTGACTAGATGATAAAAATCATATACCTGTATTACTGAGATTCCTCCCTGATATATATAAATATAATTAAAATTAAATAATTTAAATTATAAAAAACAAAAGAAAAACGACTATGTAAGTTGATGGATCGTCATGTCGAAATCAATAGGAGAGTCCATATGTATGTATATTACATGCATATATACATACATATACATGTGACAAATCACACTTCTAAAAAACATAAATATTAATTGTTTAACTCTTAACATCCTACACCACCTCATTCCACCCGGCTGGAAGTCACATTCATTTTCCTAATATACCTTAAATGATAGCCTTTGTTTAAATGTAATATTTAGAAGTCTTTAATTTAAGGGTAACTTTAAATGAAAAGGCCATTTTTTGAATCCTTATAAGATGGGGCACTGGACTTTTCAAAATTCTCAACAGGATGTTAAGAGTTAAATAATCTAGTGTTTCAATCGTGTCGACGAAATCAACACTACTTGTTTATGAAATTGTGTTTTTCAATTTTTTTTATATTACATATAATAGTATGATCATATGGGTAAAAAAAAAGAGAACAATTTCCTCTTATATTCCTACCATAAAATAAACTGAACCCTCATTTTATGTCCGTGTTTTTGCAATGTTTTATTTTTCTTGCACCAGTTATTTTACAAAACTAAATATTTCTTTATTCTAATATTCACTTCAATGTGTATATTCTAAAAGTTTTTATTTTGTGAGAATGGTTAGTTTTAAAGTGGGGGCTCCTTTTGTTGTTATTTTTCTTTTTGGCTTTGGTACTCTAATAAAAACGTCAGATTTAAATCATCGACGAAAAAACAAAATTACGGTCATAAAAGGAGGACCCAATTTATGCCTAATATTTAAAACGAACCCCCACTTTAAAACTAACCATTCTCACAAAATAAAAACTTTTAGAATATACACATTGAAGTGAATATTAGAATAAATAAAGGAAATATACATATAGTATTGTAAAACGGTTGCAAGAAAAATAAAACATTTATTGCAAAAACACGGACATAAAATGAGGGTTCAGTTTATTTTATGGTAGGAATTTACGAGGAAATTGTTCTTTTTTACCTTCATATATGTGTAAGCAATTCTTGGATATAGATAAACAATAAATATTTACGTTTTTAAGATGTGTGACTTGTCACATGTATACAAAATACTATTCATTTTTTTCTGATTTTCTAAAAAGCCATTTTTTTTTTTAATTGAAAAATTATGATATTTTGAAATTTTTCCTGAAGAAAAAAAAAAAAAAAAAAAAAGTTTGGTTTAGTAAAGGGATTTGTTTTAAGAGACGCTCTACATTTATTTTCATTTCATAAACAGATATCATCAACTAATGGTTACATTCCAGATAAAATCTTTAATCTCATTGGCTAATTTGAATTCTGAGCTAATTCTGTTTTATACACCATTTCACCCATTTAAAACTTATTTGATTAATTATAGCACCAAGAAACCTATGCGCGAAAAAAAAAAAAAAAAAAAAAAAAAAAAAAAAACTTTTGGGGTGATTTTATTTTACTAATTAAGGACAACTTATTTAGACCTTTTTTTTTTTTTTTTTACATCCGACAGAACTGAACGAATCGGCTAGGGACTGTGGCCTATTACAAGAAGTGGCTACCCAGAATCAACGTTTGTTTAGTTTTTGAGATTTACAAATGCTGGAAATTTTAAAGTAGAATTTAAATGCTAACTTCTCTATATATTTTAATTTATAAATATCTTCAAAATAAATCATATCTTCATAGTTTTTGCACACAAAGCAAGAACTGGTGATATTTAATGTGTATATATGTTCCCTTTGTTTTATTTTCATAGTTTCATCCAGACATACATACACACCAACTGCCCTGCATCTTATACATTGTAGGCGAATTTTGAGACCTCCCATAGGCCTATCTTCTCTATGATGCTCACTAACCCAGGTTACGCTCAGTACTTTTACCTACTCTAAACTCCAGGCATCCTTATTTTATTGCTGGTATTGTTATAATCAAGGTTAACAGGAGCGCATGGTGGCGAAGATAACAATATATGCTTTAATACACAAAACTTTTTTTCCTGAATCTGACCTGCTGAAATAGATGTGTGTCTTATATGCAGTAAAATATGGTACTCATATTTTTGAGTACAATTCCACTTGTTCGAGGAAATATAAAATCCTGGATGATTTTATATAACCTTATGGCAATCATCAAATCAAAACAAATTGGTTTTGTCTCTTTTACATATTTTATTTGGATAACTGAACAGAAAGAGAGACCCAAGAGGGAGAGGAGAAAAAAAAAAAAAAAAATCTTTTCAGGGACATTAGCAGCATTTAGCGGTACAGATGGATGGAATCTCATCTCCCCTGCAGAATGAGAGAGTGAGAGTGAGAGAGAGAGATTGAAAAGAACAATAGTCAAAAAGGTGGTGAGAATAGCATACATTTGCATAACTCCTCACCCCCCTTCAAAAAAGATGGGGGTGGGGCGGGGGATAATAGGACTGGGGTGTAGGGGCGCGGGTGTAGGCTGCTGCTGCTGTACCTAGCTGATCAGGCAAAAACTTTCATCTACAGGAAAGCCCAGTTTATGTTATAAATCAGAGCCACCCCGAGCAATCACACATACACACAGACAGACACATGCAAACGGTGCTTTTTTTTTTTTATATTATTATTTATTTTTTTTATTTAAACCTAGGCATTGGAAACCCAATTTGCAATAAGAGCCTAGCAGTGGTGGGACAATGGACTAAAAAAATTTGTTTAAAAGTGAATTTTAACAGCAGCCAAATAACTGACCTGCCTCTCCCCCCCATCGTTCCTCCTCCTTCCCTAGTAAATAGTAGTAGCAGTACATCTTTTGACCACCCAGTCCACCTGTCTGAGTAGGTGAGGGAGGTGGTAATGCCAAAACGTAGAACCAGAACACAAACATAGAGGTACACACACACTCTATAATGTTAGACTACTCGACTGGCAACAAAAGTTTCGGGGAAATTTAGAAGAAAAAAAAAAAAAAAAAAAAAATCAAGGAATGATCAATATCTTTGATAGTTTAATAGACAAACAGATGAAAACAGAAAGGGGGGAGTGAAAAAACGAGGAGAAAGAAAGAAAGAAAGAAGAGTAGGAAAGGAGAGGGGGAAGAGAGGGAGAGGAAAAGGGGAAGAAAAAAAAAGAAAAAAAAGAAAAGAATGTGAGATGAAGATGGGAGCGCACACAGATGGTCAACTGGTTTTTCAGCTTCTCCCAAAGATTTTTTAACTTGTTTCAAAAAGCTGCTGCTGCTGCTACTTCCGCTGCAACAGCAGCAGCAAGTAGAAGCTGGACAACACCATCCCCCTGGTCAGCTCTCAGACATGCAGCATGCTAAGTTTTTTAGTCTTCTAAGTCAGGAAGACCTGAAAAAAGGTGGAAAGGTTTTTTAGAAGTATTTAAAAATTAAATAAAAATTTTTGGACCATATGACCTTTAGGCACCCCTTTTTTAATCTCTATTCAGAAAAACAGGTTTTTCATTTACTCTGTCAATATCCGGTTGTTTGTTAGGGTTATAATTTTAAAAAAAAAAAAAAAAAAAAAAAAACCTTTAAAAATCGTCTGTTAAACAACTGGATATTGACTGTGTAAATGAAAAACGACCTTCTGAATAGAGATCAAAAAGAGGTGCCTAAAGGTCATTATGGTCCTTTTTAAAATAAATTAAATCAAAGACAATTTGCATGAGGGCCAATCCTCTCTT
>CM042180.1:7518355-7638131 GCA_023376005.1 Doryteuthis pealeii
GAATGCTTAACATTAGAATAGAAATTAGAATATACAAGACCAGATAATAAACATTAGAATACTACACACGAATGCTTAACATTAGAATAGAACATTAGAATATACAAGACAGAATGCTTAACATTAGAATATACAAGACAGAATGCTTAACATTAGAATAGAACATTAGAATAACAAGACAGAATGCTTAACATTAGAATTAACATTAGAATACAAGACAGAATGAACATTAGAATATACAAGACAGAATGCTTAACTTAACATTAGAATATACAAGACAGAATGCTTAACATTAGAATATAGAATGTTAACATTAGAATATCAAGACAGAAGACAGAATGAACATTTAACATTAGAATAGAGACAGATAACATACAAGACAGAATGCTTAACATTAGAATAGAACATAGAATACAAGACCAGAATGCTTAACAATATATGACATAGAACATTATTAGAATACAAGACAGAATGCTTAACATTAGAAATTAGAAACATACAAGACAGAATGCTTAAACATTAGAATAGAACATTAGAAATACAAGACAGAATGCTTAACATTAGAATAGAACATTAGAATATACAAACAGAATGCTTAACATTAGAATAGAACATTAGAATATACAAGACAGAATGCTTAACATTAGAATAGAACATTAGAATATACAGACAGAATGAACATTAGAATATACAAGACAGAATGCTTAACATTAGAATAGAAATTGAATATACAAGACAGAATGCTTAACATTAGAATAGAACATTAGAATATACAAGACAGAATGCTTAACATTAGAATAGAACATTAGAATATACAAGACAGAATGCTAACATTAGAATATACAAGACAGAATGCTTAACATTAGAAATAGAACATTAGAATATACAAGACAGAATGCTTAACATTAGAATAACATTAGAATATACAAGACAGAATGCTTAACATTAGAATATACAAGAGAATGCTTAACATAGATAGAACATTAGAACATTAGAATATACAAGACAGAATGCTTAACATTAGAATATAACATTAGAATACAAGACAGAATGCTTAACATTAGAATATACAAGACAGAATGCTTAACATTAATAGAACATTAGAATATACAAGACAGAATGCTTAACATTTAGAATATACAAGACAGAATGCTTAACATTAGAATAGAACATTAGAATATACATTAGACAGAATGCTTAAACATTAGAATTTTAGAATATACAAGACAGAATGCTTAGAACATTAGAATATACAAGACAGAATGCTTAACATTAGAATTGAACATTAGAATATACAAGAGAATGCTTAACATTAGAATAGAACATTAGAATATACAAGACAGAATGCTTAACATTAGAATAGAACATAGAATATACAAGACAGAATGCTTACAAGAATATACAAGAATGCTTAACATTAGAATAGAATTAGAATACAGACAGAATGCTTAACATTAGAATTGAACATTAGAATATACAAGACAGAATGCTTAACATTAGAATTAACATTAATATACAAGACAGAATGCTTGAACATTAGAATTAACAGAATGACATAGAATAGAACATTAGAATATACAAGACAGACAGAATGCTTACATTAGAATAGAACATATACAAGACAGAATGCTTAACATTAGAATTATTTATACAAGACAGAATGGCTTAACATTAGAATAGAACATTAGAATATACAGACAGAATGCTTAACATTAGAATATACAAGACAGAATGAATTTAACATTAGAATATACAAGACAGAATGCTTAACATTAGAATAAACATTAGAATATACAAGACAGAATTAGAATAGAACATTAGAATATACAAGACAGAATGCTTAACATTAGAATAGAACATTAGAATATAGAATGAACATTAGAATATACAAGACAGAATGCTTAACATTAGAACATTAGAATATACAAGACAGAATGCTTAACATTAGAATAGAACATTAGAATATACAAGACAGAATGCTTAACAACATTAGAATATACAGACAGAATGCTTAACATTAGAATATACAAGACAGATGCTTAACATTAGAATTGAACATTAGAATATAAAGACAGAATGCTTAACATTAGAATTGAACATTAGAATATACAAGACAGAATGCTTAACATTAGAATTGAACATTAGAATATACAAGACAGAATGAATGGAATATAACATTTAGAACATTAGAGACAGAATTTAGAATTAGAACATTAGAATATACAAGACAGAATGCTTAACATTAACATTAGAATATGAATGACATTAGAATATACAAGACAGAATGCTTAACATTAGAATGAACATTAGAATATACAAGACAGAATGAACATTAGAACTACAAGACAGAATGCTTAACATAGAATAGAACATTAGAATATACATTAGAATATACAGACAGAATGCTTAACATTAAGAATAGAATTAGAATATACAAGACAGAAATGCTTAACATTAGAATTGAAACATTAGAATATACAAGACAGAATGCTTAACATTAGAATATACAAACAGAAACATTAGGAACAAAATATACAAGACAGAATGCTTAACATTAGAATGAACATTAGAATATACAAGACAGAATGCTTAACATAGAACATAGAATATACAAGACATGAACATTAGAATATACAAGACAGAATGAACATTAGAATAGAACATTAGAATATACAAGACAGAATGCTTAACATTAGAATTGAACATTAGAATATACAAGACAGAATGCTTAACATTAGAATTGAACATTAGAACATAATACAAGACAGAATGCTTAACATTAGAATTGAACATTAGAATATACAAGACAGAATGCTTAACATTAGAATTGAACATTAGAATATACATTAGAAGACAGAATGCTTAACATTAGAATAGAACATTAGATATACAAGACAATGCTTAACATTAGAATAGAACATTAGAATATACAAGACAGAAATGCTTAACATTAGAATAGAACATTAGAATATACAAGAGAATGCTAAATTAGAATAGAACATTAGAATATACAAGACAGAATGCTTAACATTAGAATTAGAACATTAGAATATACAAGACAGAATGCTTAACATTAGAATATACAAGACAGAATGCTTAACATTAGAATAGAACATTAGAATTACAAGACAGAAATGCTTAACATTAGAATGAACATTAGAATATACAAGACAGAATGCTTAACATTAGAATTTGAACATTAGAATATACAAGACAGAATGCTTAACATTAGAATTGAACATTAGAATATACAAGACAGAACTTAACTTAGAATTGACATTAGAATATACAAGACAGAATGCTTAACCATTAGAATTGAACATTAGAATATACAAGACAGAATGCTTAACATTAGAATTGAACATTAGAATATACAGACAGAATGCTTAACATTAGAATTAACATTGCTTAACATTAGAATATAAACCAGAATCTTAACATTAGAATATAAAACCAGAATGCTTAACATTACAATATAAAACCAGAATGCTTAACACTAGCAAGACCTGTGAATATATCACAGTATGATAATTTATTTATTACAACGTTTGATATGTTTACTTGCTTAGTCTATATTACGTTATTTTGTAAGGGATTTTTTAATTACCCACACACACATATATATATATATATATATATATATATACTAGCAAATATATGCACCCTTCGGGTGCAAGTATTTAGGTTTTGATGTTATAAAATATTGGTATCAAATTATAAACTATTTAGAAAATGATAAACTGAGGGTATAATCGAAAAAATAGAACAGCTTTAGATTTAACTCTTCTATCATTTTCTTTCACTCCGTCTTTCATTTTTCCTAATTTATCTATTTAGTTAGATTATGAAGTATTTAATAAAATTACAGTTCTTTCGTCTTGTACATGGATTTCTTTTAAGATTTATCACCGAGATCTTTGCTCAGATTCGTTAAGAGAAAACCAAACAATTAGAAATCAATAATACTAAGCATATATTTATTAAAATCAAATTTTAAATATCAATATGCAAATTAGCCTTCTCGTTCACACTGTAAACCGCTATTTTGTTGTATATATAAATACAATTGCATGTTATTAGTATGTAGATATGGTCAACAGTATTAATAAGGTATAACAATTTTATCAATAATTGAAGTTTAAATAAAAATAAATTCATGGTAAATGTGACGTCAATAACTAAGGGAATTATGACTTGAATAGTGATTTAGTTTTGGTTACAGACAGACACACAATCTCCATTATAATAAGATATATATATATAATATATATATATATATATATTCCAGCAGAAACAAAGATAGATAACAAACCAATTAAATATATTAGTAAAAAAAACATTTATTACTATTTCTCTGAATGTTTTTGATGAGGCTTGATGATTAGTATTATCTGCGTTATTCGGACAATTGTCCTCATCTTCATTGTTATCTGTACAAGACAGTTCTAAGTGACAGTTATCTCTAGATTGCAGGTTCAATCCTGATCAAGGGCAGCAGTAACATAGAATAATAATTAACACGACTTAGCGCCTCTACCCCAGCTATGGTTAGCGGATTGAGAACAGGATACCCCCGTGGACTGAATAAAGGGTTAAGTTCAAAGTTCCGTGATGGCTCCCGATTACGACAAGAAGGTTCCCCGAGTCCGAAAAGAAGGTTCCCTGAGTCCGAAAAGAATGAAGAAGACCGGAGAGCATATCGGCCGAAACGTTGTACAGATGACAATGAAGATGAGGACAATAGTCCGAATACCGCAGATAACAGTAACATTTATTACCTTCATACTGCCTGCTTTTAACAAAGTTAATTCAGATTAAAACAGAACTACCAATGACTAAGAAAAGTTTAGCTTTTAAAATCGACAGACTAGTTCAATTTCAGAATATAGTAAGGATAGTAGGTAGTTATGGGGGCGGTTAATTCGTCGGATCATAGAAGGAGGGAAAAGAATCTAGAGGCAACGCTGCTATTCGTAGATTTTTCCAAGGCATTTGATTCCATACACAGAGGGAAAATGGAACAAATACTACTAGCATACGATCTCCCCAAAGAAACGGTTGTCGCTATAATGATGCTCTACAAAGGCACTAAAGTTATAAGTTTCAATGTCAGAGCTTTTGTAGTAAAAGAACCATGAATACAGAATTCTACTACAAAAATATCAATAAAGAAACTGTGTAGTAAAAAAAAAACGGACTCTTTTACTTATTTTTCAAGATAACTGTGAGTAATTTTTCCCCAATCGGATAATTTGATCTTTGAATTAACTGTTTTTGTTTGTAACAACTCTTTATGTTCGTTATTTTTTTTGCGAGATTTTAAAAAAGTTCAAAAACATTTACGTTTCTTCCTTAAATATGACCTAAAAGACACTAAAGCAATGGTATGCTCACCTGATGGTAACATAGATTTCTTTGACATAGCTGCTGGAGTCCTACAAGGAGATACATTAGCACCATATATATTTATAATATGCCTAGACTACGTACTCCGAACATCATTAGATGCCATAAAAGAAAAAGGATTCACACTAAAAAAGGCAAGAAGCTGGCGATATCCTGCACAGACTGTCACAGATGCAGACTACGCTGATGACCTAGCACTTCTTGCAGATACACCAGCACAAACCGAGTCACTACTACATAGCCTGGAGAAGGCAGCAAAGAACATCGGACTATGTGAACTCCGATAAAACTGAGTTCATGTGTTTCAAAAAGAAAGGGGTCATCGACAGTAAGCCTCTAAGGTCAGTGGAACATACCTAGGTAGTAATATCTCATCTACAGAAAGCGATATTAATACACGAATAGGGAAGGCATGGTCGGCTATAAACAGATTATCAGTCATATGTAAATCAGATCTCACTGACAAGTTAAAGCGACGATTCTTCCAAGCTGTGGTTGTGTCAGTGCTGCTATATGGCTGTACCACTTGGATCCTAATGAGGCGCCTTGAGAATAAGCTAGATGGGAGCTGCACAAGAATTCTGCGCGCGGTCTTGAACAAGTCGTGGAAACAGCACCCCACAAGGAAGCAGATGTACGGACACCTGCCCTCTGTCTCACAAACCATCCGAGTGAGACGGACAAGGCATGCTGGACACTGCTGGAGGGGCAAGGACGAACTCATAAGCGACATTCTTCTGTGGAAGCCAACACATGGACATGCTAGTGTGGGCCGCCCAGCTAGGACCTACATTGACCAATTCTGCAGGGATGCTGTGCAGAGGACCTCCCAGAGGCAATGAATGATAGAGAAGGTTGGCGAGAGATTGTCATGGATATACGTGCTAATTGCGCGACATGATGATGATGACTTAAGAGCTATTTCTAAGTAGTTCAATATGTAAAAAGTATAATAATCTTGATTTAACTCTCTCTCCTTTTCATTACGTCTGGTTGAAACAGATTAGCGTTATCGCTTCCGTGTGCTCAGTCCCTCTATATCTTTCCCCTACACTCTTTCTTATTATATTTTTTCTGTGTAGCATTTCCTTTCGCTTATCTTTGAGAATCTGTGTTACGCTTCAAAGATAATTGGTTCAAAATTAACTGACCTGAAAAAATGTAAAAGTTTTTAAATAAAATAACTGATGCATTATATCTTTTATTTATTAATATATCAACACTGAAAATTTCATTAAATTCGTTTAATTCGCTAATTTTTGGTATTTTCTTTTCTTTTTTTTCGTCGGGGTGACATACGATGGTGAAATTTAGGTCCGTTAAGTTCGATTTAACCAGAATTTTTTTATAGAAAATACAATAGCTATCTCGGATTTCGTATAAAGCTCAAGAAAATAGATTGGAAGGTTTGAAAGTAATTGTTAGGTACCACCAATTTTCCATGTTAAATCCCCCCCCCCTATATTTAACATAATGAAACTTGCATAAAGGTTAGTATCATCTTGAAAAAGTTTACCCATTCAAAAGAAGAAACACTAAAACTCTTTATGATTTAAAAAAAAATTCAGCTTACGAAAATAATGAAAATTATGAACGAAAAACAATGTTTACAATTTTACACCGTTAAATCAATTGAAATTTAACGTCGCACAAAAAAAGTTTAAACTACCTGCTTTTTAAAAAATTCTATGAAAAATCAATTAATGGTCCGATTTTCACGAAAGTTTCTATAATTACTTACCCTTTGATGAAAATATGTCTGAAATAGTTTTTTTTTTTTTCCTAAAATATATTAGGGGAAATATTTTTAGGAGGTATACCCCCCCCCCTATTTTATTTTATGAAAAAAGGGAACCGACAAAAAGGATTTTTACTTTTTTTCTGTAAAGATAAGAGTCTGAATAATTATATCAGAAGATTTTTATAAGTTTCAATGTCAGAGCTTTTTAGTAAAAGAACCACGAATACAGAATTCTGCTGAAAAAAAAAAAATATCAATAAAGAAACTGACTGTTGTAAAAAAAAAAAAACCGGACTGTTTTACTTATTTTTCAAGATAACAGTGAGTAATTTTCCCCAATTGGATAATTTGATCTTTGAAATTAACTGTTTTTATTTTTTTTGTAACAACTCTTTATGTTCGTTATTTCTTTTATGCGAGATTTTTTTAAGTTCAAAAATATTTACGTTTCTTCTTGTACTAAACTGATCACGTGACCTATTTTGGTGGTACCTAGTAATCGTTGCAGCAGAAAATGGTTCCTTGACATTAGAAAAATGTTTAATGACGTGGCATTGAACTACTTTTCGTCCAATGACATTTTATCAAACAACTTTGCATCCAAATGACATTTTAAATTATCTAATTTTTTAAGTAGCAAAATGAATAAAAAAAGATAACCCATTTCGCTGAAAATTCATCTTGGTATATATATATATATATATATATATATATATAATATATACTAGCAAATATATGCACCCTCCGGGTGCAAGTATTTAAGTTTTAATATAAGTATATGTTAAATTACAAAGGCAAATGAAACTGAATAAGAATGCAGATAAAAAAGATTTGAAACAGAGGGGGTATGATTGAAAAATAGAACAACTTGGAAACTAACTCTTCCATCATTTTCCATTACTCCCGTTTTCATTGGTAAATTTTCGTAATTTAACTATTTAGTTAAAATAGGAAGTAAAGGATAATATCACAGTTATTTCTTCTTGTTAATGAATTTCTTTTAATATTTATCCCCGCGATTTTTTCTCATATTCATTAAGATAAAACCAAAAAAAAAATAAAATTGAAGTCAATAATACTAAGCACATATTAATTAAAATCAATTTTTTAAGATCAATATGCAAATTAGCCTTTCCATTCACACTGTGAACCGCTATTTTGTTGTATATATAAATACAATTGCATGTTAATAGTAAGTAGATATGGTCAACAGTATTAATGATATAAAACAATTTTATTAATAATTGAGGTTTAAATAAAAAAATAAAATCATAGAGAATATGATGTAAATAACTAAGGGAATTGTGACTTGTATAGTGATATAGTTTCGGTTACAGACAGACAAATCCACAATCTCCATTATAATAAGATATATATTATATATTATTATTATTGTTATTATACTGACGCTTAGTTAATCAACTTTTTCTTCCTAAAAGGTTTTTTATTTTTTAGTTTAATGACATGAAAATTATACTAAATTATTCCTTACTTTTAGGATTGAATTATGTTTGAAAAAAAATCTGTTTTAATTGGTTCTAATTAGTCGTAATTTGTAATTAAGTCAAAATCCGAACAATCTCTTACTTTACTCTGTGTCTATCTCTTTTTTCCTTTCTATCTCTTGACTACCTCCTCATTATATAATGTTAGTTTCTATGGACATAGAAAGAGGGAGAGAGCCGGGAGAATTTGAAAAGTATTTCTATGTTAAATTTCACAACCAGCAACCCGGTAGCTTAAATGAGATCAAACATTCCCTTAGCCTACAAAATGATTTTATATTTTCGTCCGGCCGTATTTAAAAAAAAATTATTTGCTTTGCTAACTCCCTTTTCCCTGATCTCGGTAATCTACCCAGAGCTGAATGGGTGACACAATGGGTCACGTTTTGTATATATATATATATATATATATATATATATATATATATATATATATATAGTCCTTATTATCACTTACATTCACCATCCATTGATGCTTCAAAAATACCCTATATATAAGTCGTCGAAGTGGCCTAAAGTCGGTAACAGCCAGACAGCGAGGGAGTCTATCCTCTTTTCACTAGCACTAGACCAATGAGACTGTTTTTTAGCGTCTGGGGCGGAGTGCCACACCTACCATCAGCTCCTTCACTTTACTGCACAGATCCCTGTGCTACTCATTCGCTGAGTTGGCGAGGACCTGTCTCGAACCAGGAACCTTGCGGTTCCTAGCCGAACACTCTACCGAGCTAGTACCACCAATTTTCCCTGTGAAATTTACCCCCGCCCCCATATATTTAACACAAGGAAACTTGCATAAAGGTTAATATTACCATGAAAAATTTTGTCCATTCGAAAGAAACATTTTTTTTTAAATACTCCTGATGATTTAAAAAAATATTTTTCAGCTTACGGAAATAATGAAAATTATGAACGAAAAACAATGATTACATTTTTGTACCGTTAAATCAATTGAAATTTAACGTAGCCAAAAACAAGTTACGACTAGGGTTTGTTTTTTTTTATTTTAAATTCTATGAAAAAAATCAATTAATGGTCCGATTTTTACCTTTGGATGTAAATATGTGTGAAAGTTTTTTCCTAAAATTTATGTTCGTTAGTAACCGCCAAAATAGTTCACGTGATAAGTTTAGGTCATATTGAAGGAAGAAACGTAAATATTTTTGAACTTTCTTTTTTTTTAAATCTCGCAAAAAAAGAAATAACGAACATAAAGACTTGTTACAAAGAATCAAATTATCCGATTGGGGATAAATTACTCACCTTATCTTGAAAAATAAGTAAAACAGTCCGTTTTTTTTTTTTTTTTTTTCTTTACAATTGGGCCAGTTTCTTAATCATTAATTATTATTACTTAATTATTCGGACTCATCTTTAGATAAAAAAAAAAAGTAAAAATCGTTTTTTGTCGATTCATTTTTTTTCATATTTCATAAAATAAATAAAGGGGAGGGGGTAGACCTAGTTTTTAATGTTTTTTCTTTCGAATGGAAAACATTTTTCAAGATAATATTAATGCAATTTTGATTGTGTTAAATATAGTGGGGGGGGGTCCCCAGGGAAAATTGGTGGTATCTACTAGACGAGCAACATAATAGTTACCTCACTTTTCGGTTATTTCCTATAAGTCTAACATGATCAAAGGGAAACCACTCTTGACTGATTATTTATTTTTCCCATTAAACTAACCCCTAAACCCGTCTTCTTTTTTCCTAGTAGATCAATAAATAAATAAATAATCAGTCAAGGGTGGTTCCCCTTTGATCAAGTTAGACTTATAGGAAATAATCCACTATTCTTTATACTTGTATTGTGATAGCCTTCAAAACCAACCACCAAATAAAACAATGTCTTCGGCATAAAATAATCCAACAAGGGTTGACATGCTGTAAAATGCAAACAATAAAACCAAACCACAACAAGTCGCGATACACTGTGATAGCTACGATGTTAATTTATGGGAGACAAAATTGAAGACTTCTGAAAATGCTTAGTAAACACTAAGGGAAGTAACTCTAAAATTGCTATTATTTTAAATCAGACAGTAATTATCTCCCCTGAACTGTATGCTGGCACTGAAGAATTCATGTAACAAGTCTATGTTCGTTATTTTTTGCGAGATTTTTTTTTAAGTTCAAAAATATTTACGTTTCTTCCTTCAATGTGACCTAAACTGATCACGTGACCTATTTTGGTGGTACCTAACGAACATAAAGAGTTGTTACAAAGAAAAACAGTTAATTAAAAGATCAAATTATCCGATTGGGGAAACATTACCCACCATTATCTTGAAAAATAAGTAAAACAGACTTTTTAAAATTTTTTTTATATATAACACGGTCAATTTCTTTGATATCTTTTTAGCAGAATTCGTAAGCGATTCTGGAAACTTTCATGAAAATCGGACCATTAATTTATTTTTCATAGAATTTTTTTTAAGTCTCTAGCCATAACTTGTTTTTGGCTACGTTAAATTTCAATTGATTTAATGGTGCAAAAATAGGCATAGACAAAAAAATCGGATACTACGAGTTTTAAAAGCGAATTAAGAATAATTAAATCTATTATTTAAGGTTAAACTTTGTCTAAATCGATAAGTAGTACCATAATAACCATCATTAAAAAAGAAAAATATCATTACATATGCAGTTTATTTTTAATAGATTTAAAACTTTGTTTTGGTCCATTTTGGCGTCCCTTTTGGCGTCCATTTTGGCTGTTTTTCAATGGTTTTGGGCGCTTGTTTACAATTTTAACGTAACATTTGGGATGAAAATTTTTTTTTTTTTTTTTTTTTTTTAACCAAAAATCAGGTAATTATCTGATTTTAATGAAATTTTCAGTATTGATTTAACAATTAATTAATTTTATAATGCATTAGTTATTTTATTTCAAAACTTTAATTTAGTATTTTTGCTATGAAAAATTAATATATAAAATTCATTTAAAATATGAAAATCCTGATGTTAAGTTTAAAATGTTATATTTTTAGATTCTAAAAATAAATATCTACTTAATGCAAACCTTATTTTAGGCGCCAAAAGTAATAAGTTTTGAAGAAAAACTCGATTGAAAATGTACCCCCTCCCCTTTTTAAGCAGAAAAAACATCGATGTATATATTTTTTCTTTTACAAAATAATAGCCAATTAAATAATTATTGAAATGAGTAAAAAAGAAATCTCCAAAAAATTAATTATTTATTACATTGCATTTTTCGGTACTTATTTTCTCATAGAAAAGCCACCGTAAAAATTTTCTTTTTTTTTTCTTTCTATTCATAACTTCGGTCTTTTATCTCATTATTTATACTGTAATTAGTATCGAAAATGATCAACTTGCAAAACATTTTACGCCCCCAACATAAGGGGGGTCAAAATTAAGCGACCTGAAAAAAATGAGAAAGTTTTGAAATAAAATAAATGATGCATTATAAAGATTATTCATTGATACATAAACACTGAAAATTGTAGGGGGGCTAAAGTCATTTTGTCAAAAACGAATTTTAGGCTCCGTTTGCCAGTCCCTATGCAAAAATATAAACATTGCTTTTCGTTCGTAAGTTTCATTATTTCCGTAAGCCAAATTTTTTTTTTAAATCATCAGGAGTTTTTTAATGTTTCTTTTGTTGAATGGACAAAAAATGTTCAAGATAATATTAACCTTTATGCAAGTTTCATTATGTTAAATGTAGGGGGGTAAATGTCACTGGGAAAATTGGTGGTACCTAGCTAACTTCATTTACTTCTGCTGTGACTTAACCATTCGTTCCACAGGGGTTTAGTTTACCATAAAACCTGAAGAACAAGATGCCCAATAAGAAACAACCTCCTTAGCAACGGTATACTAATCTAGCTCGCTAACCACTGCACTATGCGTGTCTCCCTCACACGAGTTGAGTGTTAACGAAAAATATATAATCTCGGAGCTTCAAAAACAATTAATTCTTCAGTGCTGGTATACAGTTCAGGGGTGATAATTCTTGTCTGATTTAAAATAATAGCAATTTTAGAGTTACTTCCCTTAGTGTTTACTAAACATTTTCAGAAGTCTTCAATTTTGTCTACCGTAAAATAACATCGTAGCTATCAAAGTGTATCACGACTTGTTTGGTTTAATTGTTTGCATTTTACAGCATGTCAACCCTTGTTGGATTATTTTATACCGAAGACATTGTTTTATTTGGTGGTTGGTTTTGAAGGTTATCACAATGGGTAATGAAGGACTATTTGCTCGTAAATTCCTACCATAAAATAAACTGAACCCCCATTTTATTTTTATTCATTCAATTGTTTAAGAAAATATCATAAGAAAAACAATACAAGCAAATTTGTTAAGGGAGATAATGCGCACGAACAATTTTATGCTAGGAATTTGGCCAACTAAAGTTCATAATTACCACTTAGTTACCTCAATTTTCTTTACACTCGCATTGTGATAACGAGGTACCATCAATTTTCCATATCCTCAGTAGCTATCCCAAAGCGTTGTTTTTAATTACGTATTGTTTAAAAAAATAACAAAAAAAACAAATTACTATACATTTAATTAACCATTGAAATTAATTATTGAATCTATTATTGAGACAGTTGTTTGTGTTAGTATTGCAATGTATAATTTCAATTAAACTTAGTTTAAAAAATATTTTTCAACATTAAATGTATAGTAATTTGGGTTTTTTTTTGTTTTTTTTTAAGCAATACGTAATTAAAAACAACCTTAATCCCCTAAAACCGTAACCCAATTCGCAAAATGTTAAATCATAGACTGTCATGGGGGATCACCAAAAAACTTTCCGTTTTAATTTTCCGACCTAAATCAGAAGTAAGCCCATTATAGATATATTGGTAACCAATAGATTTGCCGTCCAAACCCTTCATCGAAAAACGATCTTAAATATAGATTCAGTAGCATATAGTTTTGAGGGTCGAGATACATTAGAGATATATTAGTAACATAGTTTTGTTATCCAAACCATTTGTCGATTTTTGTAGAAAAACTTTTTTTAAATATATATTTAGTAACATAGTTTTGAGGGTGTAGATACATTATAGATATCTCTTATTATAATGGAGATTATGTAACTGTCTGTCTGTAACCGAAACTACGTCACCACTGGCGTGACACGTTTGTTGTTGGCTGAATTGTTTTACGGCACGTCAACGCTTGTATTAGTAACATATAGTTTTGCCATCCAAACCATTCGTAGATTCGCTAATAAAGTACGTTAGACAGTTTGTCCAAATTTATTGAGATAGGTAATTGTTCAAAGTTATGAATAACGTTTTAGTTATCTGTAGTTACGGAGGATTGTGAAGCATATTTACTTGAACAAGAGGAGGGTACGTATTCTTGAAGCGAGCGGGGTCATTGGTAGAGTGTGTGTTGTGGAACAGTGTTCATTTTGAGGGCCTAAGGCATGTGCTGGTTTAGGTTTGGTTTGTTTTGTTTTGTTTTGTGGCATATCAACCTCAGTGGGACATTTAATGCCGATAACGTTTTGAAATAAATCAATTCTTAATGGATAATACAATTTTGTTTATCAACTCATGTTTTTCTATTTAACCCATAGATGGGACCCTAACAGGTACTACCACTCCGGGTCAGAGTGGACCAGGGAGCAATGGTGATGAAGGGGTGCTCCACATTCTCCAAACCTCCAAAACTGGAACCTCACCATCAGATAGAGTTTAATGTCATTCCCAGGACATGTAGACCCGCAGCCACCGCCTTCTAGCACCCATATGATAAAAAGGGGTTGGGGCTTGCCGTTGGGGCTTGCCATAAGGGCAATAACATATAGTTTTGCCATCCAAACCATTGGTAGATTCGCTAATAAAGTACGTTAGACAGTTTGTCCAAATTTATTGATATATGTAATTGTCCAGAGTTATGAATAACGCTTTAGTTATTTGTAGTTACGGAGGATTGTGAAGCATATTTACTTGAACAGGAGGAGGGTACATATTCTTGAAGTGAGTGGGGTCATTGGTAGAATGTGTGTTGTAGAACAGCGTTCATTTTGAGGGCCTAAGGCAGGTGTTTTTTTAACGTAGTGTTGTATACCCTTTTCCCTTACTTCTATTATTCTTCTACTCATCTTTGGTATCTTACGTTCATCTTCTAGCGTCTCTTCTAACGTCTCTCTTCTTGCTAGTTGGTCGTCCCTGATTCATTTCTTCTTCTAAGGCCAGTCTTGTTGCCAAGACATTCACCAACCACAAAACCATATTATTTATTTAAACCTTTATTTACTTAACTAAACATAACGCGCGCGTGCAGTGAGCTTCAGCTAAGGTAGAAACATCTTATCTGCCTGACGTCCAAGCTGAAAACTGAAGAGCCAACCAGTTATTTTCGAATTCTGATCCCTAGGTACCACCAAACCGTTTAGGCCATCTTGAATAAAACGGAAATAGATATTTCCGAACTTTGTTTATCAAAAATCTCGTAAAAAAAAAGATCGTACAGGGTTGTTACAAAGAAAAATAGTTAATTCAAAGATCAAATTATCCGATTGGGAAAAATTACATCGTTATCTTAAAAAATAAACAAACCTATCCCTATTACATGCGAAAGGGTAATTTTCAGACCACAATTTAGACAGAAAGAAATACATATTATTACCCTCTTACGGTTATGCATCTAAGTACGGATGGGTGTAACGGACAAACTTTTTTAGCCAAACTTTTTCTATTAAAATGAATAAAATCTTTAAAAACGTTAATATTACAATTTACTATGAATAAAAACTTGAAAAAATTGTTAAATAGTTAAACTGGTTAGAAAGTTAAGACGCAGGTATTAAATTAGATTAGTATTTAGGAATTTTTTTTTTCTTTTTAGGGGAAATAGAACTGCTTCTCTGCGTAATTATTAGTGATCATGTTAGTAAGAGCAAAGAATGTGATAAGTGTATTTGATGTGTGCCGGCTGCATCCCAGCATCAGACTCCACGAAACAAATACATTACCTGCATTTTATTTACATGAAGTCTGTATAGGAATACAACCGAACATACACCTGGGCACAAGGCCCGAAGTTTTATTTTTTAGGGGGGAACGGGGTACATAACTGGTCATGCCGAATAACTTTTAGTTCTATCTTAGCTAGTCTCACTCGCCGACCGATCCATGCCAAGAAATACAGTCATCCATCGCCTTCCTCTACTGCTTTCACCAAAATTTCGCTGCCACTCTGTGCATGAAGCCCTACTTAGAGCCATATGATAAAAACCAAAAATATCTAAAAATTTATTTACAAAAATTAAAACAAAACCAGTGATTTAAAGTGGGATTGGAGGGACAAAAAACAAAGTTCAACATAAACAATAAAATCAATTTCATAGAAGAGGGCGAACTTACCGCAAGCGGAATCCGTGGAAGGTAAATTAGACTGAAACTGGGAGAAACAGATTATTCCATTATATAATTGTGGTAGGGAGGATGGACTTTTTCATTGACTCACACTGTGGTTTCTCGATTTAAGATGTCGTTTTCTGGTGTAGTTTATTCGTAGCAAAACAATGTCAATTCTGACAGTACGTAGCTTATAAGTTAGACAGTTTTTATTCCGGTAAGGGCAATCCTTATACCAATGTAGTGACCCACAACCGGAACACGGGTTAGGAGGCAAGTTGTCTTGTTTCTTTTTGTAATGGTTTGAGGACCATATGACCTTTAGGCACCCCTTTTGCGATTTCGTTTCATAAGGACATTTTTTTCATTTACACCACCAAAATCCGGTTGTTTGTTAACAGATGATTTTTAGAGGGTTTTTTATTAATTATAAAACTATCCCTAACAAACAACCGGATGTTGACGGTGTAAATGAAAAAAATGTACTTATGAATCAGCAAAGCAAAAGGGGTGCCTAAAGGTCATATGGTCCTGATTTGATTTAGAGGGAGAACAAGATTGTTTTATTTCTTTTGGCGTACCTTTCTTATGTGTGCTATGCCAGATTCCTCGATATCTTTCGAATTTTGGCATACGCTTACGAGCCTCTGACAGTCTTTGGCTATTTGCTGGAGAGTAACGTTTGGTCGACTTGAAAATGCTGGATTCAAATTGGGGTTACTGTCAGAGCCGAATATCATGCAAAAGAACCCGTAATCGACGTGGAAGTTAGTGCATCACTGACGACCACCCGATATTTGAAGTGATTTGGTTTGGTTTGTTTTGTTTTTACGGCATATCAACCTCAGTGGGTCATTTAATGCCGATAAAGTTTTGAAATAAATCAATTCTTAATGGATAATACAATTTTTTTATAAATACATTTTTCTATTTAACCCATAGATGGGACCCTAACAGGTACTACCACTCCGGGTCAGAGTGGACCAGGGAGCAATGGTGATGAAGGGGTGCTTCACATTCCCCAAACCTCCAAAACTGGAACCTCAGCATGACCAGATTTGTACCTCGTTCCCCCCCCCCAAAAAAAAATAAGACTTCGGGTCTTGTGCCCAGATGTGTATTAGGCTGTATCCTTGTACCGACTTTATGTAAATAAATGAGGCCGAGAGGTGTGTTTGTTTCGTGGAGTCGGATGCAGGGATGCAGCCGTCACACATCAAATACACACTAGATTTATTTAGCTAGGTTCACTCGCCGACCGATCCATTCAAAAATAAACTCTTGCATTCTCTCCTTGCGCAGCCTACTTACACCAAAATGCGTCTTTCACTCTATGGCTTTATCCTACTTAAAATTATCCCCCATTTCGACGACCCTGTACGCATTTAAAAGGTGTATCGTACGACTATGCCTATATCACATACTACGAACGTCATTATATTTAATGAAGCATTAAATAAAGAAGCATGCAATATCCCATCTATATATCAATACTCGTGTTCCTTAATTATACGACCGTTATCATGTTGCACCACCCTCTGGTTAAAAATGAGACCGTCCAAATCGTCAAAGATGGAATGCAAAAATGTAAATCCTGATTATCTGGTGTTCCTTATCCACCGAATTTTTATTTCTTTTCTCTAAAAACGAATTAAAATTAATTAAATATATCATTTAAGGTCAAACTTTTGTCTAAATCGATAAGTAGTAACATAATGACCATCATTAAAAAAAGAAAAATATCATTACATATGCAGTTTATTTTAATACATTTTTATCATTAAAATTCGTTCATATTTCGACGAAAAGTTGTGTCGAATTTATTTTGATTTATCATGTTCACTAATGATTTTAAAATATTTTTTAAATACTTATAAACATTTCTTTTTAGAAATCCGTTTTTTGCATGAAAAAAACAAAACAAAAACAAAACAACAAAAAAAAAAAACGAATATTAGTTTTAATTTGTTGCGGTTGAATCAATGTGTTTAATCATGACTTCCGCTTCTGTATACTTGCGACGTTGTATCACATTCTACCTGGGGCGAACGGGTCTGGCCAAAATTTAACGTGTGCTTTTTTTTTTGTTTTTCTTACACCTCACCCATAAATTAAAATTCATATAAAACTAAAATAAAATAGAAATGAATAAAATGTAACCTAATTTTTGCTGTATTATGAAAAGGAAAGATTTTTCAAAAATCACATGTAAAAATTGTTTTGTTTTTTTTCCCAATCTTTAAAACGAATTCTATAAAATAAAATATGCATGTCAAAATGGTGCATTTTTTTCGTTTTTTCTTCTTGAAGATGTGCTTTTTTTAGCGTGATTTATTTCGTTATTATAATTAAGAAATTCATAGAAAAAAATTATTTGTAAGTTTAGGCTCTGTTCTTAAAGAAAAAAATAAAATAAAAAGGGATAATTTACAATTTTTATTTTTTAATAAAAGCTTAACGAAAGTAGGAGGCGCTGTCGTACTGAAATTTTGAGTCAATTCTAGATATGTGCAGAGATTGCAAAGGGAAGTAATTTTTATTTTCAACCTGTTACCAAAAATCAGGGAATTGTCCGATTTTAATGAAATTTTCACGAAATTATTTGTTAATGACTTAGTTTTATAATGAATTACTTATTTTATCTTAAAAAAAAAATTTTTAAACTTAAAGAAAAAAGTTTTTATCAATTCAAAATGTGTTTGGGGTCGAAGGCTTTTGATCATTTAAAGAAAAACATTTTTCAGTCCCTAATTTTTACATTTCTGGAAAGATCAAATTCTGAAGAACACCCACACACACACACACACACACACACACACACACAACACAAAATTAATTCCCCCCCCCAAAAAAAAAAAAAATTTTAAGTTATTTTCTTAAAACTCAAAAAATAATTATTGTAACAAGTTTGTTTTTTTGTTTTTTTCCGTAGTAGGAGTATTTACGGGGTTTCGTTGGAGCCCTTATTCTCCGGTTATTATTATTCAGATGAAAGAAGGAAACAAACACGAATATAAATTATAGACTCATGTATTATCAAAAGGTACAGAAATGTTGTTGCAAATTTTATTGGCATTTGCTACGTGACTTATCTGTGAGGTGAAATACTGTTCGTGGAGAAGTGGCATTAACAAGGGTATTCTGGTCGCTGGTTGTAGAGGTCTGTAGAGACGCGTCTGTTTTGTCGGTGCCGATAAGTAAAAGTAGGGGATGCTCTTTTAGAAGCTTCTCGCCTGGGTAACTGTTCTTTTAAATGATGGTGGATGGGGCCCTTTTTAAGTTGACTATTTAGGTCCTCAGCCTTCTGATAAGTATGCTGTCGAAACAGCCTTCAGAAAATATGCTGTTAAAAAACGCCTCTGTCCAGGTCGACGGCCTGCGGACAAGTGTAGCCCTTTTTATGGGCAAGGTGGTGAGAGCGCTTATTTTCGCTTCTCTCCTCGGTAACTGCTCCCTGATAATTGTGGGGTTTGGATTTGGCGCCAACCTTCTCTTGGCGATTCGCCCTCTAGCGGCAGGGGAAGATAATTCTTTATCAGATTTCCGATAGTAGTTAAAAAAAAAAAAAAAGGATTTTCTCTTGATTCAATTGGCCTGTTTTTATCCCCTTAAAAATTTAATAGTGAATTTTAAACGTCTGGAAGCAGCTATCTTGAAGTTCATATTTAAACCCTAGATCAAGTTTTAATTACCTATCTATTCACCTCAGAACGCATTCTATTCAAATAAAGTCCTTCTGCTCAATTATAATGAACTAAGCTAAAAAGGGGTCGGGAAGTCACAGAGGAAAGTTTGGCACTGGAGTCTGGAAGGATCGTTCCTTTCTGGTCTGGTTAGACATGCAGTAAGAGACCCGAGTCGTAGGAGTGGAAGAATAGTAGGCTAAACTTGCAAATCGTTGTCAAAATTAAAATGGAAAATTTTGACGATTTGCAACACCTCGAATTAAATTTTGAAATTAAAATTAATTTTAAAAATCCGATTCAAAATACTTTACTTTTTTTGTGGTAAGTCAGGTTAGTAATTGTTTTATTTCATTTATTATTAACGAATCTTGAAATATTTTCTAAACTAAAATATTTATGTGCAGTTTAGAAAATATTTCAAGATTCGTTAAATAAATGAAATAAAACAATTACTAACCCGATTTACCACAAAAATAAAACTAAAAAGTCAAGTAGGAAAAAAGTAAATAAATAAATTTTTAAAAAAAGAGAAAGATTTTTTTAATTCAAAAAGAAAAGTTTGTGAGATTTTTTTTTACCATTTTTGAATCGGATTTTTAAAATTGATTTTAATTTCAAAATTTAGTTTGATGTGTTGCAAATCGTTGTCAAAATTTTCCGTTTTAATTTTGACGACGATTTTCAAGTTTAGCCAAATAGTGTTATGTTGAGTTACATTCGTCCTCTAACCAGAATGATTTGACCCTATCTGTCTTTGTATTGTTGCTGTTCTTGTGTTTATTTCAGACTTACCGTCAATTCGTGTTGAAACACCGGTTCCCACCAGATCACCAAAGTTAAGCAGTAATGAGCCTGTTTAATACTTAGATGGGTGACCATTTAAGCAAAAGCAGGCACTGTAAGAAACCGAATATCAAAATGGCTTGATATGCCGTAAAACAAAACCAATTTTATTTATTATTTCTGTAAATTTTTGAGATGAGGTTTGATAATTAGTATTATTCGGACTATTATCCTCATCTTCATTGTTATCTGTATGTTTCGGCCAATGTGCATTCCAGGCTTCTTCAGGTATTTCTTGTCGGACATGGGAACTTTCTCGGACTCAGGAAGCTTCTTTTCAAACTTGGGAATCCTTGTTATAATCGGAACTTTGAACCTAACCCTTTATTCAGTTCACGGCGGTATCCTTTTCTCATTCTGCTAATCATAGCTGGGGTGCAGGTGTTAAGCTGTGTTAATTATTATTCTGTGTTACTGCTGCCCCTGACCAGGATTGAACCTGCAGTCTAGAGATAACTTTAACTTAGAACTGTCTTAACCTAACTCCTTTATCCACTACACTAGGAGTCCAAAAAAGAAAAGAAGGTTCCCAAGTCCGACAAGAAATACCTGAAGAAGGCCAGAGGGCACATCGGCTGACAGTGAAAAGTAAAACCTGTCCTTTTGAATCTGGCTCACAGCTGGGGTGCCTATTGGTCACCTGATCCGTTCGTTGCACATCTCATTCTACTGACTGGTGTCACTGCAATCATTCGGACTCCCACACTTGTGCTCTGGAATCAAACCACACCCAGTGAGGTTAAAGACTCCGACACAAAACAACAAATAACCAACAAAGAGAGAGAAAGAGTGACAAAAACAGCTTAGTGTTCACATTCCAATTGTCGATAAAGGTGTAGGACTCACACTTTATTCTCATGTTTCAGTCATTCAACTCTATTGCTGCTGTTAGGTGTGTCAGTCCAGAGGGGAGAAGTGACCCCTACTTCTGGTCCAAATCAGGACCTGCTACTCAATAGCTAACATGGGGCTGGTTTTAATTTTGGGAACAGTAAATAGGGACCATATGACCTTTAGGCACCCCTTTTTCGATCTCGTTTCATCAGGACATTTCTTTTTTATTTACACCGTCAAAATCCGGTTGTTTGTTAGGGGTTAGTTTTATAATTTAAAAAAAAACTCTAAAAATCATCTGTTAACAAACAACCGGATTTTGACGGCGTAAATGAAAAAAAAATGTCCTGATGAAATGAGATCGAAAAAGGGGTGCCTAAAGGTCATATGGTCCGTAAATAGTCACAATAATCACTGGAAATTAAAGGGATTGTGGTACCACAGGAATATTATTTTGGACCAAATATCGTTCACAGAGAACGTGCCTGTAAAAGTAAATGGATTTTTTTTTATTTTTCAGGTTGGCAACTCTGATTAAAAATCAGCTGATCAATATTATTCAGATCTGATGAGTGTCTTCAATTCTGACGCATTTTCGTGACCAATTGTCTGGAACAGGCTTCATTTTCTATTGGAAATTCAAAAATACCTCGCATGTGGGATAAAACTTGATCTGAATAAGCCTGTTTTAAATTGTTGAACTTTTCTGTCGCATTGACACAATATTTAATCAGACCATATTACCTTTAGGCACCCCTTTTTGATCTCGTTTAAGAAAGGACATGTTTTTCATTTACACCGTCAATATCCAGTTGTTTGTTAGGGGTTGGGTTTATGATTTTTTTTAAATCTAAAAATTGTCTGTTAAAACAACCGGATATTGACGGTGTAAATGAAAAACATGTCCTTTCTTAATCGAGATCAAAAAGGGGTGCCTAAAGGTCATATGGTCCATTTGATCCTGTGTTCCATTTTCCTGACACATTTAACCACAATATATAAGACATATTGCATGATTATAAATGCACTAATAACATGGGTTGTTTTGAGGCAAATCTAACTCAGATTTTCATAGACTTCGTTAATAAAAAATATTTATTCTATCTATTAATGATTTGGATAAATATTCATTGATAAACTAATGCAATTCCAGAGGGTATTGTGACGTAAGCAGTGATGTAGTTTCTATTACAGACAGACACCAAATCTCCAATATAATAAAAGAAAATATGTAACCCATATGTAATATATTATAATCAGATTTTTATTGCAGAAAGGCACATTTCCAATAGCATAATTACTGCAGTCCCTCACAATACTATAACCCCACTATAACCTGTCAGCCACTACTGAGCTAAAGGGGCTCACTGAATTTCCGAAAATGGCCGTCAATTTTGGATCTTCTTCTCCAACCATGTGTTGCAGTGTTTCTACACTTGCTGAAAGTCTGGCTGAATGTCCACGTTGTGTTCAGATATCAAACGACCAGAAATCTGCTATAGAAACTGATATTCCATGGTTAATGGCGACCTAGTGGTCACATAAAGAAACAACTTTTTTCTTTCAAACTCAACAAACATTCATATTCGATAAGAGAATACAAAGTGATTCTTTCTCAAGGCTGTGGGAGCGATGGACCTCTAATCAATAAACTTCTGGTCAGAATATAATCAGGGGCTCTGCAAAGATATTGCTCCAGCAGCTTATAAATTTGGGCTAAGTTTTCCAATAGTCTTGGCTGAAGTCAGTTTGTCTGTCAGCTCTCGGAATTTGCGTCCGCTGTTAACACAGCCTCAAATCTTCATTTGCTGGTTGCTCAGCTCAATCTGCTTATCGTCAAAAACGTCTCAGTTAAATAATATCTTAACTGGAAACTTCTGATTTCCGTCTGGCACGAAGATATCAGCAATTCTCCTTGGACATCCCACTTTGGCAAAAGTACCACCCTCCTCAGTTCCAATCCGCCAATTGAATTCACTTCCGCTCACCAACTCAAGTGCTATCTCTTCCGGTCGCTTCAAGTAGGTCCCAACCGAGGTGTGTGGTCTTTTTAACATCTGGTTTTAATTCCTTTCTTTCCAGTCACTTATGTGATTTTCAACAAGGAGTTTATCTTTTTAAGTTGGAAAAAAAAAATCCTCCTTCATAGACCCAAGACAATTCTGGCCAACCGACCTCCTGATCATCTTTCACCACTTGACTTATCGTCTACTTCCTGATGCCAACATGTCTGGCTACATCAAAAGACCATTTCTAACAACTACATTTGGTTCAAGTGGATTCACCCCAGGAGGTCTTCTAACCTACTTGAGATCTACTTTTGATTTCTTCACAGACATTCTAATCATATCGGGTGGCATTATGATTATCACCATCTGTTTTGATTTTACTCAATATAGGATCTGACCCAAAACTACTCGGACAACCCTATATTTCCGGGGTTTTTTTTTCTAATTCCATTCAAACAATGAATCAGGTCACATACCACCAGAACCTTTCCTCTCATGAGCCCTCAAATGACTCATCAAACCCACTGCAGACCCACAAACTTTGATGCAAATATATAGGAAGGATGTCCTTTCTGTTGTATCAGATAAAATTTGATGCTTATGCACCACCATATGTCTCAAGACTAGAAGCTGACTTACTTTGTTACAGATTGCACAAGACACATTGTTCCTGGAGTTTGCACATTTACATATACATACATGGATCAATATGAGGGCTTGTTTTAATTCTATAACCACATATTTATACACAAATGTTCATATGCATGTGTAATATATTGCCTGATCAATTGGTTGCACCTGGGGATCGGGCTACATGCAGGAAGTGTGTGGGTGTCAAGTGCAGGCTGGTAACAAAAACAGGATATGGCCTTGAACTGACCTAAAGATGCAGGTGTACATTTGACAGTTTAGGCGCAGACAATCTGTAGGCATAGCCCATAACCAACAAAAACTGGCTGCGTGGGCGAAGAGGTGTGTCTACAGAAAAACTGCATAGGTATCACGATCAAAGTGGCGTGACACTGGTAGTTAGACTACAATAAATAAGACAGTAGAAATAGATTTGGCAGACAAAGATCAGGTTTGAGATCGCTTGAAGAGTACTCCCGAACGCTGCACGTTTGTGTAATCCTTGCTAACAACTCTCAGTCTGCACACAACCGAGGTAATAAAGATAGATATATATATATATATATATATATATATATATATATATATAAATAATGGAGATTGGCTTCCGGTTTTTGTCTGTAACAAAAACTACGTCACTGCTTACATCACATTACCCAAAATCATCATAACATAGAATAAATACTCAAAATTTGAACAGGCAACATTAGACAGTCCTCATTGTTTTTTAAAACAAGTTTTAATAAATACATGACTGGTATTATATATCTATATATAGTTTGTTTTATTTTAATATATATTTAAAGTTTACATTTCAAATTGTTTCATTTTTTTTATTCCTTTAATGAATTTGATGATTTTACTTAGGGTACAAACTTGCTGACATTGAATTATTTTTACTCCTGCCCTTCAGGCAATATGTTTCAAAAATCTATTTTTACATCGACCGGAGGGCGTTTTTTAAAATTTTGTACTAGTTTTCATAAATACAAGTGTTCATGTTCCTTAATGGGTCCAGTGTGTAACACAAGTGCAATGCACTCATTTGCAATCGCAATGCAGCATGCATTTTCATAGTATGGCAACTTATTTAGAAGGAAAACTTAAGTTTTTTGAATTCCCGTTGACCAACACAGGTCAAACCTTATATATTCATACACATACGGACCTATATGGGGGCTTGTATAATTACATATTTATACACAAATGTTCATGTGAGCGCATAGTATGGCAACTGGTTTAAGGAAAACTTAACTCCAACCTGTTAAATTCTGCTTAGAAATTGGGTAATCTGAACATTAGCTACATAAATGAGAGTAACCTCCCCTTGTTTATGTAGAGTAATGTTCAATTACCTTAAATTCTGCTTAAAATTGATCTTGTGTTGTAACCTGCTTATGTGGAGGGGTTGGATAAACAAAATGGTAATCTAAACATTAGCTACATAAAAGAGTAACCTCCCCTTGTTTCTTTCACTTTGAGGAAACCTTATGTTTTGGTTGGACATTTTTCATTTCACTGTAAATCTACACTGAAAATACAAATTTGTTTGAATCAATACAAATGCATGTTTTAAATTTCAAATGATGCACAAGCACAATTAAGAACATTTTATGATATTGTCATGTTAAAACACGTAGTTGTATAGACTCGAAGAAACCCCCCCCCCTTTTTTCAGTGTAGATTTATGGTGAAATGAAAATGGCTGATCAAAATATAAGGCTTTCTCAAAGTGAAACAAACAAGAAGTATTTACTCTCATTTATGTAGCTAATGTTCAAATTACCCATTTATTTATATTTAACTATTGTTTAATTACCATATTTGACGGCATATAGGACGCCCCCCCCAAAAAAAATTGCCCTGCGTCTTATACATCCGAGGTGAAGTGGAAGACCTCTCATAGGCCTAGGCTAATCTTCTCTATGATGCTCACTAACCCAGCTTACGCTCAGTACTTTTACCTACCCTAAACTCCATGCATCCTTATTTTATAGCTGGTAGTTATAATCAAGGTTAACAGGAGACCGTTTTCAACAATATATGCTTAAATACACTAAACACCTTTTCCTGAAATGGGTGTGTCTTATAGGCTACAGTCCCAGATGTCAAAAGAGGCTTAATTTTTGAAAATGGTCGCTGATACACCTAACAAAAATAATTTTAATGTAATTATTAATCAAAAATCAAAAAAGATTTTTACTCAATTTTCGCAAATAGGTATATTCATTAAAATTATGAACAAATTACCATTTAAACGAATTAATTTGTATTAAAATACGTATAAAAAAACTAAGTAGCTCCGAAATGAAAATTAGCCAATGAGAATCGTGTATACAATATATAGTAAGTAAAAAATGGGGATTTCTAGCTAACAGGAAGCAACAGTACTTAACAAAAAGAAAAAATGTTTTATGTGCATTTTACCTTCAAAAAAGTATAAAATTGCATCATTTTCTAAGAAAACACAGACTCGCTTTTTAGAATGTGTCCATAAATGGAAGAATTTGAACAGTACACAGGCATTAATTGCGAAAAAATTATCTCCAAAAAGCAACATCTGAACATAATAAACAATTATTTTTTGTACATATGTTTGTTTTATTTTATTTCAAATATGCTTTTACCAATGAATTGATGAATAAATTTACTGAGAAACATTGGCTGAATAACTTGACTAGATGATAAAAATCTAGTACCTGTATTACCGAGATTCCTCCCTGATATATATAGAAATATAATTAAAATTAAATATAAATAATTTAAATTAGAAAAAAAAAAAAAAAAAAAATGATTATATTCCTACCATAAAATAAACTGAACCCTCATTTTATGTCCGTGTTTTTGCAATGTTTTATTTTTCTTGCACCTGTTATTTTACAAAACTAAATGTATTTTATTTATTTATTCTAATATTCACTTCAATGTGTATATTCTAAAAGTTTTTATTTTGTGAGAATGGTTAGTTTTAAAGTGGGGGCACCTTTTGTTATTTTTCTTTTTGGCTTTGGTACTCTAATAAAAACGTCAGATTTAAATCATCGACGAAAAAACAAAATTACGGCCATAAAAGGAGGATCCAATTTGTGCCCAATATGTAAAACGAACCCCCACTTTGAAACTAAACATTCTCACAAAATAAAAACTTTTAGAATATACACATTGAAGTGAATATTAGAATAAATAAAGGAAATATATATAGTATTGTAAAACGGTTGCAAGAAAAATAAAACATTTATTGCAAAAACACTGACATAAAATGAGGGTTCAGTTTATTTTATGGTAGGAATTTACGAGGAAATTGTTCTTTTTTAACCTTCATATATGTGTAAGCAATTCTTGGATATAGATAAATAAACATTTACGTTTTTAAGATGTGTGACTTGTCACATGTATACGAAATACTATTCATTTTTTTCTGATTTTCTAAAAAGCCGGTTCTTTTTTTAATTGAAAATTATGATAGTTTGAAATTTTTCCTGAA
This sequence comes from Doryteuthis pealeii, assembly GCA_023376005.1. Taxonomy (NCBI): domain Eukaryota; kingdom Metazoa; phylum Mollusca; class Cephalopoda; order Myopsida; family Loliginidae; genus Doryteuthis; species Doryteuthis pealeii. The sequence goes on from CM042180.1 coordinate 7,545,851, forward strand.
GAAAAAAAAAAAGAAGTTTGGTTTAGTAAAGGGATTTTTTGTTTTAAGTCGCTCTACATTTATTTATTTATTTTCATTTCATAAACAGATATCATCAACTAATGGTTAAATTCCAGATAAAATCTGGAATCTCATTGGCTAATTTGAATTCTGAGCTAATTCTGTTTTATACACATTTCACCCATTTAAAACTTATTTGATTAATTATAGCACCAAGAAACCTATGCGCGAAAAAAAAAAAAAAAAAAAACTTTTGGGGTGATTTTATTTTACTAATTAAGGACAACTTATTTAGACCTTTTTTTTTTTTTTTTTACATCCGACAGAACTGAACGAATCGGCTAGGGACTGTGGCCTATTACAAGAAGTGGCTACCCAGAATCAACGTTTGTTTAGTTTTGAGATTTACAAATGCTGGAAATTTTAAAGTAGAATTTAAATGCTACTAACTTCTCTATATATTTTAATTTATAAATATCTTCAAAATAAATCATATCTTCATAGTTTTTGCACACAAAGCAAGAACCGGTGATATTTAATGTGTATATATGTTCCCTTTGTTTTATTTTCATAGTTTCATCCAGACATACATACACACCAACTGCCCTGCATCTTATACATTGTAGGCGAATTTTGAGACCTCCCATAGGCCTATCTTCTCTATGATGCTCACTAACCCAGGTTATGCTCAGTACTTTTACCTACCCTAAACTCCATACGTCCTTATTTTATTGTTGGTATTGTTATAATCAAGGTTAACAGGAGTGTATGGTGGCGAAGATAACAATATATGCTTAAATACACAAAACTTTTTTTCCTGAATCTGACCTGCTGAAATAGATGTGTGTCTTATATGCAGTAAAATATGGTACTCATATTTTTGAGTACAATTCCACTTGTTCGAGGAAATATAAAATCCTGGATGATTTTATATAACCTTATGGCAATCATCAAATCAAAACAAATTGGTTTTGTCTCTTTTACATATTTTATTTGGATAACTGAACAGAAAGAGAGACCCAGAGGGAGAGGAAGAAAAAAAAAAAATCTTTTCAGGGACATTAGCAGCATTTAGCGGTACAGATGGATGGAATCTCATCTCCCCCTGCAGAATGAGAGAGTGAGAGTGAGAGAGAGAGATTGAAAAGAACAATAGTCAAAAAGGTGGTGAGAATAGCATACATTTGCATAACTCCTCACCCCCCTTCAAAAAAGATGGGGGTGGGGCGGGGGATAATAGGACTGGGGTGTAGGGGGCGGGGTGTAGGCTGCTGCTGCTGTACCTAGCTGATCAGGCAAAAACTTTCATCTACAGGAAAGCCCAGTTTATGTTATAAATCAGAGCCACCCCGAGCAATCACACATACACACAGACAGACACATGCAAACGGTGCTTTTTTTTTATATTATTATTATTTTTTTTATTTTAAACCTAGGCATTGGAAACCAATTTGCAATAAGAGCCTAGCAGTGGTGGGACAATGGACTAAAAAAATTTGTTTAAAAGTGAATTTTAACAGCAGCCAAATAACTGACCTGCCTCTCCCCCCCATCGTTCCTCCTCCTTCCCTAGTAAATAGTAGTAGCAGTACATCTTTTGACCACCCAGTCCACCTGTCTGAGTAGGTGAGGGAGGTGGTAATGCCAAAACGTAGAACCAGAACACAACATAGAGGTACACACACACTCTATAATGTTAGACTACTCGACTGGCAACAAAAGTTTCGGGGAAATTTAGAAGAAAAAAAAAAAAAAATCAAGGAATGATCAATATCTTTGATAGTTGTAATAGACAAACAGATGAAAACAGAAAGGGGGGGGGAGTGAAAAACGAGGAGAAAGAAAGAAAGAAAGAAGAGTAGGAAGGGGGGGAAGAGAGGGAGAGGAAAAGGGGGAAGAAAAAAAAAAAAAAAAAAAAGAAAAGAAATGTGAGATGAAGATGGGAGCGCACACAGATGGTCAACTGGTTTTTCAGCTTCTCCCAAAGATTTTTTAACTTGTTTCAAAAAGCTGCTGCTGCTGCTACTTCCGCTGCAACAGCAGCAGCAAGTAGAAGCTGGACAACACCATCCCCCTGGTCAGCTCTCAGACATGCAGCATGCTAAGTTTTTTAGTCTTCTAAGTCAGGAAGACCTGAAAAAAGGTGGAAAGGTTGGTTTTTAGAAGTATTTAAAAATTAAATAAAAATTTTTGGACCATATGACCTTTAGGCACCCCTTTTTAATCTCTATTCAGAAAAACAGGTTTTTCATTTACTCTGTCAATATCCGGTTGTTTGTTAGGGTTATAATTTAAAAAATAAAAAAATAAAAAAAAACTTTAAAAATCGTCTGTTAAACAACTGGATATTGACTGTGTAAATGAAAAACATGACCTTCTGAATAGAGATAAAAAAGGGGTGCCTAAAGGTTATATGGTCCTTTTTAAAAAAAAAATAAATAAATCAAAGACAATTTGCATGAGGGCATTTAAGAAACATGTATTTAGACAAAAGAAATTTACATATAACAATCTAAAACAGTGTTTCTCAAATCGGGAGTACACAATATGGTTGGTTGGATTTTATGGCATGTCAAACCCTGTTGGGTCATTTTATGCCGAAGATGTTTCACTTTATTCATTCTTAATAGGTACTCAACTTTTTCTATATAACCTATAGATGGGACCCCAACAGGTACTATCACTCCGGGTCAGAATAGACCTGGGAGCAATGGTGATAAAGGGGTACTCCACATAGCTCCAGAACTGGAACCTCCTCACTATCAGATAGAGTTTAACGTCATACCCAGGACATGAAGACCCTCAGCCACTGGCTTCTAGTACATGTATGATAAAAAGCGTCAGAGCCATAGGGGCAATAGAGTTGGGAAAACCATATAGGTGCTAGATTTTGACATGACCAGCCAACTGATTTTAGGGGGCCTCTCCAATCACCCGTCTAGCATAATTATCAACTGTGAGTACACAAGAGTTAACATGTAACACTATCAGCTCAGATGGTAAAGTGTCCGCCTAGAAATTGCAAGGATCCATTCCTTGCCAGCTCAGCGTATGCGTAGCTTGGGTAATCCAATTTGTATAGTAAAACAACATCTGGGAGCTTACGGTAGGTGTAAGCACACCACCTTGGCAGACACCCCTCCCCAGTCTAACACTAGCAAAGGGGGGGGGGGGCTCCATCACTGTTTAGCTGATACCGACTATAGGCCATTCCGCCAACTTTACCTAATGTTATATAGTTATTTAGTAAGCTTTGCTTAGATATGACACAAGGCCAGAAATACAGTGGTGACCAGTGAGAATTGAACTTGCCAATAATGGTCTGCTAATCTAGCGCATTAACCATTACACTACATGAGGTGCCTATCAATAATGGTATATAATAATTTTATGTAGGTGTTCCCAGTGACATGAAAATTATTTCAAGGATTCCACAAGGGTAAAAATGTTGAGAAATGGGTAATTGGAACATTAGTTACATAAATGAGAGTAACCTCCTCTTGTTTGTTTCACTTTGAGGAAGCCGTAGGTTTTGGTCGGCCCATTTTCATTTCACCGTAAACCTATGCTGAAAATATGAATTTGTTTGAATCAATACAACTGAATGTTTTACACGAAAATATAAAATGTGTTCTTAATTGTGCTTGCGCATTATTTGAAATGAACTTAACAATTAAGTTCATTTCAAATAATGCACAAGCACAATTAACACATTTTATGATATTTTCGTGTTAAAACATGCAGTTGTATTGATTCAAACAAATTTGTATTTTCAGTATAGATTTACAGTGAAATGAAAATGGCCGACCAAAACATATGGCTTCCTCAAAGTGAAACAAACCAGGGGAGGTTACTCTCATTTATGTAACTAATGTTCAGATTACCGGAAAAATGCTGATCTAAGTAACATAAAAACAAAATGCACAATATTAACCCCTTTTTTTTTTGAGAGGATCAAGAGAGAGAAACTGTTCATACTGTTCCATTGTTAAAATAGCTGATTGACAGATAATTTTCTCATAGTAATTGATACATAATGTTTACCATAATAGAGATCTGATGGCCACTAATACAACAAAGTTAAGCATTGACAAGCCTGTTCAATACTTGATTGGGTGACCACTTAAGCAATACCAAGTACTGTAAGCAACCAGAGTCCTTTTTTTATCAAAAAGGGTTCAGCATTAAATGACCTGAAAGAGGGCTGATACGCCGTGAAATAAAATGGCCAACCAACCAAAATATTAAAAACTTTCTTTTCTTCAATCGTCAGCCGAAGTTACACAAAAAATAAAAAAATAAGCTAAATTCATCTGAATTTTCTCATATGTGATTGTCACAAGTCAACATAAATTCTATCTTCTACTCTCTCCCACATTGGAGTTAAAATTATAAATTTTTTATTAAATAAAAGAAAAAAACTCACACATTGGGTAGGGTAGGAAAAAAAAAAAAAAATAAAAAATAAAAAAAAAAAATAAATAAATAAATAAATTAAAATAATAATAATAATAATAATAATAAAAAAATTTAAAAAATAATTCAAATTTATGCTCTAGTTAATTCTTAGGTAATCTTGAACTTTAAGTGACTAAATTCTTACCATAAAATTGTGCTTGCGCATTATTTGAAATGAAGTTAACTCTTACTAAAAAACACATTTGATATTTTAGAGTAGAACATAAAAAAAATTTTAAAAAAAAGAAAAGAAAAGCATTAAAAGGGAGTTCATGAATTAACTGAGGAGGCAACGAGAGTGAGGTCCCTTGTTCTTCTTTTTCTGTGAATTTGGGGGAAGAAGCATATGTAAACAATGGCAGCCATCTTTGATTCAACGTAATTTTCACGGAGAAAACACACTGGTTTTCAAATCCATAAAATATCATAAAATGTGCTTTTAGTAACAGTTAACTTCATTTCAAAAAATGCACAGGCATAATTTTATGGTAAGAATTTAGTTCAAGATTACCAATTCTTGTAGGAAAAGAATGTAAAAATGATAATAGTAAAACACCTGATTAACCCTTTCACTGTTGAAAGTGGATATATCCACGCAAAATTTTATTACCACAAACTATGGAAAGTGGACCACCTGGCTTTGACACCCTATCCTTATGCTATGAGAAACAGATACACCCTCCATGATTTCCAAACATCTTATCTACCCAGTATCATTTTTATTGGGGGGGTACAGGAATGACCATGAAATTTAAATACGAAGTTAATTAAAAAGATAAAGTATATTCTGGCAGGAGTATACTATCAAACATACACACAATATTAAATGATCTGCTTTGTGTGTAGCCCAAAAGAGGTTTAATAAAAGTAGAACTAGAGTGGCCTAAAGTCGGTACCAGCCAGACAGCGAGGGAGTTTATTCCCTTTTCACTAGTGCTAGACCAAGGAGATTGTTTGGGCATCTGAGGCAGAGCGCCACTCATACCATCAGCTCCTCACTTTACCGCACATATCCTTGTGCTACTCATACGCTGAGTTGGCGAGGGTCAGAATCAAATGCGGAACCTCTACTGACTGAGCTAAGCCAGCCCAATAATAATAATAATAATAATAATCATAAAAGTTCACATTATGGATATAAAAAAGCAGAGATGAAGTAAAAGGAAGTATTGAGAAAGGGACTAATGAAAAATTTATATTCAAGTGTTTTTTTAAGAGACTAGAAACTCATTCCCAAAATTAATTTATCCTTTTAGTAAAAGTTTCACATTTTATAGTAGATTGGTTTAGTAGATGGTAAGAAGGTTAGCTAGAGACAGTTGGAAGTCTTAGGAAATCAATATATATATATATATAGAAAAAAAAGAAAAAAGAAAAGGTGATTAAGAGTCAGAGAGACATTACTTACTTTCATCATCACTGTCTTCCTCATTCTGAAAAGAAAAAAGAAAAAGAATGAAAATATGATTTGGTTTGGTTTACGGCATATCAACCTCAGTGGGTCATTTAATGCCGATAAAGTTTTGAAATAAATCAATTCTTAATGGATAATACAATTTTTTTTATAAATACATTTTTCTATTTAACCCATAGATGGGACCCTAACAGGTACTACCACTCCGGGTCAGAGTGGACCAGAGAGCAATGGTGATGAAGGGGTGCTCCACATTCCCCAAACCTCCAAAACTGGAACCTCACCATCAGATAGAGTTTAACGTCATTCCCAGGACATGTAGACCTGCAGCCACCGTCTTCTAGCACCCATATGATAAAAAGGGGTGGGGCTTGCCATAAGGGCAATAGGGTTGGGAAAATCATATAGGTGCTAGGGCTTGACATGACCCGCCAATTGATCTGACCGCCCGTCTAGCCCAAGATAGAGGGCCAAAGTGGAGTATTGCAGGTCATGAACTGCTCATCCACCTGGGTTCTATCCTTAAGCATCACGGGTCGCCACCCACGGCAAACAGGTGGCCCCATTGGGGGAGTCTTACCCCCCTGCAGAGGTGCATTCTAACACCCCAGCCAACAGGGCGGTGAAAATATGAATAGTTACAGATAAACAAAGAAGGGGAAATAAAAATAAAAATCAAGAAGAATAGTGGTTTGAAATTAATCCAATATCATGATATTACTTAATATATTACTTTATTACATAGAAATATATTAAAAGAAAAAAAAAAAAAAAAAAAAAAAAAAAAAAAAAAAAAAGAAGATATTTAATATAATACTTCTATTAATATTATATAATACTAAGAAGTAATAATATGACTGTGGGTTAAATCGAACTTCACAGACCTAAATTCCACCATCATGTCACCCCGCCAAAAGAAAAGAAAAAAATTACCAAAAATCAGGGAATTAACCGAATTTAATGATATTTTCAGTGTTAATATATTGATGATTAAAGGGTTATTTCCTATAACTTCAACCTAAAAAAAAGTGGAACCACTGATTGACCGATAAATTATTTATTTATCTACTAGGAAAAAAAGACAGGGTTAGGGTTAGTTTGATGGGAAAATTATCGGTAGATTAATTAACAGATAAAATTCATTCAGTGCCCCCCCCCCCCGTTATAGGTAAATAACCAATAAAAAGATATAATGCACCAGTTATTTCATTTAAAAACTTACATTTTTTCAGGTCAGTTAACTTTGAACCATGTATCTTTGAGAATCTGTATTACGCCTCAAAGATATGTGGTTCAAATTTAACTGACCTGAAAAAAATGGAAAGGTTTTCAAATAAAATAACTAGTGCATTATATCTTTTATTCATTAATATATCAACACTGAAAATTTCATTAAATTCGGTCAATTCACTGATTTTTAGTATTTTTTTTCTTTGACATACGATGCTGGAGTTTAGGTTCGTTAAGTTTGATTTAACCGAAGGGTAAATAAAAATAAAAATCAAGAGGAATAGTGGTTTATGAAGAGGGGGCGGGGGGATAAATACATTAAAAAAAAAAAAAATTAAAAAAAAAAAATTTTTTTTTTTTTTTTAAATCGAGATCAATGAAGACGGGCAATGATTGTCAAATTCTAAGAAGGTGAGAAATTGCAATTATTAGAATTTACCTCATCAGCGTCTTCTCCAACTCCACCCATTTTATTCATCATCTAAAAAGAAAAAGAAAAGATACAGTCATAAACACAAACAAATTTGATTTTTTAAGATAGCAATATCTTAACATTACTCTTGTGGTTGGCATGGTTACAGTTATTTCATGAAATATAGCAACAATTAATTGTTAAGGGCTTGCCAATAAATGAGGCTCATAATATATATATATATATATATATTCTAATTGGTAATTTGCTTGAAGCATTGTTAAGTATGTTATAATATATTAATAATTTGAAAGCAATTACAATGCAAATAAAAAATAAAAACAAAATGTTATTTTTTGTCTTATCGATTTTTATATTAAACGTAAAAGAAAACATTAAAAAGTTAATTTTCCATTTTTTATTGAAGTTTTAAAATATTTTTTAACAATTTGCGTGCACATGAAAAGAGTGTTTTGAGCAACCCTAAGGTAAATTTTATTCACTATTACTATGTGTTAATTTCTGAAATTTAGATTTTTCTTTCGGTTAAAAATCAACTTGGTGTGAAAACCGACGCCAAGTGAATATTTTGACGACAGGTAATACCATAAAAAATAGGACCATTACTCGAGAACTAACCCGAGTAGAATGTAATAGCTTTTTTTTTCTATTCTAATATGTAGATGTAGAAAATATGAACTGTAATATTGCTGAACCTCATTTAGTGCAGAATCATTGGATATATAGTGAAAATTTTCTCTTTTTAATATGAAAAAAGAAATACCTCAGACACCTGTCTTTTTACCTGTTGATTGCTCCACAATGGAGATGCACTGAGGTCAGTGATGTTTGTACGGTCATTTCTGTAACTAACTGCATATAAAGTATTCCTATTAAAGCGTTTTAAAATGTCTTTTTCAGCATCTTTATTGAGTATACCTGTTTTTTGTTTTTTTTACCTATCATTATGTAATTGTTCCATAACTATGCGCGAGCAAAATCATTTTCCGTGCAAACAACTTTATAACATCGAAGAAGAAATTATTTTCTGCAAATCTGCCTATTTTCACAACAATCAGTTCACAAATAACAATACTATGAGCGTTTGAATGTACAGACCCATTTTTAGCTGTTTTTTTACCAAATCCTCATAGGAACAGAAGGGTTTGGACCTAGAATTGCTTCTGGGAAGTTAAGAGTTAAATAAAAAAAGGAATTAATACAAAAATTATCACTTACTTCATTAAGGCTGAAGTCGTCAGCAATATCATCAGGATCAGAATCATCTTCATCCTTCCATTTACTAAAATCTGTTTTCAACCAATGCATCTGTGAAAAAGGGAGAAAAAAATAAATTGTTTTAATGCAACAAAATTATACAATTTAATCAACCCATTCCACAAGTTTGAACTGAGAATCTTATCTCAACCCTTCCACACAAGCAGAATGCGATACCAGGTAAATTTCTTAAGCCATAGTTTAACAGGTTTGAATTCAGAGTTTTCCTTTTCCTAGACTGGTTGCCTAACCAATGTTAAAGAGCTTAGTCTGCCCTACTATTTACCCATAGCTGGAGGGAGAGTAGTTGGATTCATACGGTTCCCAAAAGTATTAGCGCTATGTGAACTGCAGCTTCGTCCAGGATTTGAACTTTTGGCCGACAAACCATTTAACCACACCCCCCTCCCCGTGTAGATATATAGATGTAGTATAACAGTGTGGTCACAGCAAGTCATCGGGGTGGCCTAATATCGGTACCAGACAGACAGCGAGGGAGCGCCAAACCTACCATCAGCTCCTCACTTTACCGCACAGATCCCTGTGCCACTCATACTCTGAGATGGCGAGGGCTAGTATCGAACCAGGAACCTTGTGATTCCTAGCCGAACACTTTACTGACTGAGCTAAACAGACCCATAAAGTGTATTTGTGGCAAACTCCGGAACGATATATGTAGTATGGGCCAAATCAAGTTTTAGTAGCCGTTAGGTCAAGGAACAACATACACACAAGTTGTATAGTTATGAGTATTTATTCCCAGGTGCATGGACTCTTCCGCGGAGAGAGAAGGAAAGACAGAGAGAAAGAGAAAGGGTACGGTTAAATTCCTCTACCTTCTAACATGGTATCAACTTCTACATCGCTGTCCCAACACGAGAGACCAGGAGCTTGTCTGACCCCTCCTACGGCCGAAAGGAAAAAGGACGATTTTCTTCTTGCTCGTTACTAAGTCATTTCTGCTTCCAGTCAACAACTCGGAACTTCCGTTTTTACTTTCAATTTCCCTTCCGGGGCCATTCCTCGGTCAAGTTACTGGCACCCTGTCGTGTGCCCACTCCTCCAAACCTCAACATTTGTTTGCTCCTATTTCTTTTTCCTCTCTTTCCTCTTTCAATGCACGTGGACCACAACAATTACGCTACATAGATCTTAATCAAGATTAACAAGACAGCGAGGGAGCACCACACCTACCACCAGTTCCTCACTTTACTTTTCCTCTCTTTCTCTTTCAATGCACATGGACCACAATAATTACACTACATAGATCTTAATCAAGATTAACAAGACAGCGAGGGAGTGCCACACCTACCACCAGTTCCTTACTTTACTTTTCCTCTCTTTCAATGCACATGGACCACAATAATTACACTACATAGATCTTAATCAAGATTAACATTGATCAATAGAGAAATACAACTATCTTGCCAACAAAGCAATTCAAAAATAGATTCTAAGAGTGGTTTGCTTTCTTTGTTTTAATGGTATGTCAAACTTTGTGGGTTAATATCTTTCCCAAGAGCATTGGTCCTAAGAGTTCAAACTCACTTATTACAATGTCACAGTCCAGCCACTATGTCATCGACACCCTCACCCCCAAGACTGGCTCCCATTCAGACTAATACATTATCAATAAAACAATCTAAATCAATTTTAAAACTTACTAGTTGACTACTGAACCTATTTGACTCCTAGACAATATTAATACTCCTAGGAAGAAATAAAGAATACTAATTTGCATTTTAATAATAAAAAATAAATAAAATAAAAAACCCATTCAGTACAAAAGCAGACCCTACAAATTTATGGTTGCAAATTGAACTGGGTTTATTCTCTAAATTAAAGTATTTTTAGTGTAAGGCCATTGGTCTGGCATTTCTATTGGCTGGCCAATCAGAGCCGTATGTTCAGGAGTCTGGACCCCATAAAAGGAGAGTTCGAAGAGGGAACAGATCAGATCGAAAGTTGGTTACATTGCTATGAGACTCAGAGACCTTGCCAATCAAGTCCTGAATTTGACTATTTCAGCTAGAAGTAATTAGCTGTATATCGCCAATCAACTCACATCCCTTTGTTGTTGTACATGATTTTAGTTACTATGATTAATAAAAGTATTTTTGTATACAAATGTTGGGTATATTCGCGGAGTTCCGTCCCTGCCCCCTGCCTCAAAAACCGCTAGCTGCTTAAAAAAAAAAACAAAAAAAAACAGCTACGATTGAAGTCCATAGCTGAAGCAGTGTCACTTAAATAAAAAGTAGGGTTAGAGTGTTCTTAATAACAATTAAGTTCATTTCAAATAATGCGCAAGCACAATTAAGAACACATTTAAATGGAACCTCACCATCAGATAGTTTAAAATCATTCCCAGGATATGTAGACCCTCAGCCACCGCCTTCTAGCATTCATATGATAAAAAGGGTTGGGGCAATCACATAGGTGCTAGGGCTTGACGTAACCAGCCGACTGATCGGAGGGGGCCTCTCTGACCACCCGGCTAGCCCAAGAAAGGGCCAAAGTGGAGTATTACAAGTCATGGACTGCTCAGCCACCTGGGTTCTATCCTTAAGCATCACGGGTTACCACCCACGGCCAACAGGTGGCCCTAATATGGGAGTGTTACCCCTCTGTAGAGGTACATTCTAACCCTCCTGCCGATAGGGCGGCTCATTTATGTAGCCAGTTCAAATTACCCAGCAACGTATAAGTGGCCTGCAGCACAAGACGCACTAATAGGACCACATTAATGCATTGATCTAATAATTACTCTAATAAAAAAAATTTTTTTTTTAAATCTCACAATGCTGATGAGAATTTTACTAATATAGATCTAATGAATACTTGCAATTGAATACATTTTAAGTATTTGTTCATATTGAAGCTATACAAAAGTGTTCATAAGACAGTTGGATAATACTACTAAGGACACTCCTTGTTGCATTAAGTAAATTAGTCACAGCTTTTGTTAGTTACAAACTAATGTCATTTAGAAGTATATATAAAATAAAAATAAAAAATAAAATAAAAAAAGACTTACCTTGTCTTTATTTTTTATCAATCTTGGCCACCATCCTTCTTCCTTTTTCTTTATCACAAAGTAAAGTTCTCTGGCACCAACGGATTTTTTTGACTCCTGAAAACAGATTTTAAGTAAAAGACAATTTGAATTAATTATTTATAATAAAAAGGCCATATCTAATTTATTTAAAAGAAATTAAACCGATTTGTTAATGTTAAACAGAATTCTTTTAATAAAAACTATTACAAAATTGCTTACTAAAAAATAACCTGGCCTTGGGGAAAAAAAAACAAAAAAAAAACACACACACACACACACAATCTCATTTATAATTGTTTAAGTTACATACTTCCAAAACGTTATAAAACAGAATTAGGAAGAAGCTCTACAAAAACATTGAAAGCTAATTTTCACCTTTAGTTTTTGAAAGACTGTGCGAAATAAAATCTTAGAAACTTTTTCAAAAACAATACAATACATGCTTTAACAAAAAAATATCATAAAATGTGTTCTTAACAATTAAGTTCATTTCACATAATGCACAATTTTATGCTAGGAATTTTAACTAAAAGGTGAAAATTACCCATTGAAATTTACGAATAGTCGTATTTAAGGTAACAGATTTTGAGATGTATTATACAACCCGGTAAATCATAGCTCTGCTTTAGAAAAAGGAATAATCCATTTTCTAAGACCAAACTGAAGTTTACAATTAAAGAGCAACAATAGTAAATTTGTATAGTTCAGATTTTTCAGATTATTGCCCTCACCTTTGTTAAATACATTTCAACCGATGTGCCTTCCAGCCTTCTTGACAAACTAGGTAACCTTCACAGACTGACTGAAATGCTACATATATAACAAAGATAGAGAAGAAGAAAAAAAAATCAACTCACCTGTGGAATGACATCTTCGCAGAAAGGGATTGTTACTTCATATGCATTTTTTTCTGCACCTCCTGTGCCCCTGAAAGAAGAAAAAAAAGTATTTATCAATGAGAAGGATTTTACATTTTATTAAATGACTAAATTTGATATCTATCTTTAAAATAAATGTTTTTAACAATAAAAAGGTACTAGTTAGGAAATGTATCATATTGTTTTTAACAGATTGTCAACTCCAAATAATGTAATTCTAGAATTATTAAGAATTTATAATTTCTAGGTTGAATGAACTAGAAAAGAACAACGAATAAAAAAGTGACAAGCAATTCCCATTAAAAACAAAGTGACAAGCAATTTGCTATTAACCCAAGTGAGTTAAAAAAAAATAAAATAAAATTAATGATTGAATGTTTTTCTAATTGAAAACTAAAAGATTCAATTAATTGCATTTCATTTGTAACTGATTGTATTTTAATAACTTAATAAATACATAATTTACTAAAAATTATACAAAAATTAAAAAATATCCTATTAAGCCTCCAGTAACAATGGTGTGTTGATTGGTTTTACAATATGTTAGTAGCAGTTGGGTTAATTCATGATAAAGTCTTATTGTTCTTGCAAACAATGAGATAGTTTTCTACTATTCAATATTAATAATTTATAAGCATTTCAACAGGTAAAAAATTTAAGCATAGTTTCAATATTAATGTTTTAAGAGCCCCTGTTTATTTTGTTGTTATTGTTGTAAGTGTCTTGCATATGCTTTGCATATTTGTTATAAAATTTTTTTTGAGAAGAGTACCTAACATTCGGAGAAACTTTTCCCAAATTTGGGGGGAAAAAAGGGGGGGTAGGTAAAATAGAGCATTAATGCTTAGGTATTTTTAGATTTTTCTCTCTTTAATAATAATAGTAATAAAAAAAAAAATAAAAAAAGATTTATTCTGGCATATTGATTGAATTTTCGGTGGAGGAAAATTTAACTTTTGTCCTCAATTAGAAATAAAAATTAATCTTCTTTAACAAAAAAAAAAAAAAAAAAAAAAAAAAAAAAGGTAATTTCAAATTGCTTGCTTGCTTTACAAATTGGAAACAGAAGAAAGAATGAAACAAATATTTTAAGGTGAGTCAGAATATAGACTGCAAACTAAGTACACACAAATGTATTGATTTTCTAATAAGTATTTTTCTTGCAAATAAATCACCAAATATCCTTTTGGTTTAACAATAAATTAAACATGCCAACAATAAAAGGGTACACTGATTAACTCTTAACATCCTGTTGAGAATTTTCAAAATCCTGAGCCCCATTTACTATAAGGATATATATATAAATGGCTAAAAATGGCTTTTTCATTTAAAGTTACCTGTTATTTCCTGTAAATCAAAGACTGCTAAATATGTTTAATATTACATTTAAACAAAGGATATTGTTTGAGGTGGATTAGGAAAACAAATGTAACTTCTGGCCGGGTGGAATGAGGTGGTATAGGATGTTAAGAGTTAATGTATCATTGTCAACTTGATATAATGGAATGACCCAACTCCCCCCGTACCTGAACAGTAGCGATGGTTCTAAACCACTATTTTTAAGAACACACAGATTACTCTGTGCAGAATTCACCTGAAGTACTTAGACGACGGACTCTCCCCCTAATACTCACGTGACCTTACTATATATCACAACTATAAAGAACTAACCTTTAAAGAGGGTTGGGGGTTGCTTTAAGGGTCAAAGGGCCGGTTTAGCTCAGTCGGTATAGCATTTGGTTAGGAATCACAAGGTTCCTGGTTCGATACTGGACATCGCCAACTCAGCGTATGAGTAGTACAGGGATCTGTGCGGTAAAGTGAGGTATTGATGATAGGTATGGCGCTTCACCTCAGACACTAAAATAATCTCCTTGGTCTAGCGCTAGTGAAAAGGGGATAAACTCCCTCGCTGTCTAGTTGGTAACGACATTAGGCCACCCTGACTATTTTTACATTTACATGTTATAATGGTTATAAAATAAAGGTACTAATTAGAACAGTGTCATTTTTCTTCAGATCAACATCTTAGCTATCAATCTCAAATAAAGAGGAAGTCTTTTGTAACCATCTTTAATAAAACATCGTATTATTCACAATTTAAAGTATCAGGTTTCTTATTTTCTGGCATTCAAAGAATCAAGTATAGTTTGGTTGTGGGTGTGCAACTGACGTCCAAATAAATACCTGGTATGTAATGGGTTAATCATTCCTAGATAGTATCGAACACAAAGGGGGTAAATATACCCCCCCCCCCAAGCATACTGTTTAACATTTGGCACATTGTTCCTCAAAATGCTATTACCTTCTTGGTTGGACCAAGAACATCTCAGCACCTCCCCACACACACATAAGCCCCTGTTGCTAAATTTGTTAGTCTGTTCCTTCCACTTTATCACACTAAAACAATCCAATTCATATAAATTTAATGACTGAGAACTGGTGGAATTTCTGACATGCAAGGGACAAGTTCAAACTTGCTACCCATAGAAACATCTGCTCAGGGTTTACTGTACAAAGGGGACCCACAAAACTCTTGAAATATTCATACTAATAAATAATTACTTTGGATAATATAGAAGAAAAAAAAGAAAAGAAAAAAAAAAAGTCTTTTTTTAAATAACATTTGTATTGCACCAGATAAAATAAAATAAAAAAATAACTTTCTTTTCCTTTTCAATGTATTCTAAGTATTTTCTTAATTATCTTTATAGAAAGCAAACAAATTTCAGTCAGTTTAACTTGTTAGAATTTATATGGTAGCATAAATTGTTGACAGATCCTGTAGCAAGAATTCAAGGGGGCCAGTGGAAAAAATACTAGGACTGTTGGTAAACCATGACCCCTAGAGAGGCGCGAATCTTGTGTGTCACGGGATTAGTTAGTTTAGAGAATCAGTTTCAACTGGACTTTGAAGCAGAGACAACGTGCTTCTCTCTGCTGAGGTTGAATCTCACCCTCAGCGCGGCGAATAAGAGTGGGCTAAATAAAATCTTGATCAAGAAAATAAAAGTCTTGTGATTCATTTAATTAATTACAATGACTAGAGTTAGCCCAGAAGAAGCCCTTAGTTAAGAAAAAGAAGAAGCAGTTAGAAGATGACAGCCAGACAAGAAGTCAACAGAAGCAGTAAAGCAGAAATAAAGCAAGTAAGTCTTTAATTTGTCTCACACTATCACAGAGAACTCTGAAGTAATACTCTCTCACACACTATTATATACCCAACGATGGGGTATATAATACTTTCCACCATCTCAATTGTAAATGGAGTATTATTAACATGTTATTAAATATTAAAAATTTTTTTTTAAAGTTTACAATTTAAAGTAAAAGTTAATTTGCTGGAAAAACCTTCTGGTAAAAATTTTTAAAAAAATTAAAATGAATCAGCAAATGATTTTGGTAATATTCAATGCGAGACGTTCTGCCACTGAATAGAATTTCCCCACCGCAAAGTTTCTACAAATGCTCAAAAAAATATCCCCTCCAGAGATGCTGATAGGTATGCGTCCTGTGTCACTGATACACAAATATCTAAAAGGACGCAGTAAAATCGTATCCATGCGTCCTAGTGTTTTACTTTTTTCTTCCCTCACCATTTCAAGCTAACTGTAAATACATTTCAATAGTTTCTTAGAAATGAATTACACAGGATAGGTTACAAAGTAGAAGTTAGGCGGTTTTAATTGTTTCCCCAGATCATAAATAAAAACCCTACAATCTATTAAGAAATTTTAGCTGGGACTCATTCAAAGCAAATATGTGCATCCCAGGACGCACTAAATTAAAAAGCTATCAGCATCACTGCCCTCATTCCATTTCTTGTTGCTGAATAAAAAACCCGTCCTGCAAATTCCCATTAAGAAGAAACATTTTGCTACCTGAAAGAAGAAAAATCTACTTACTTGAAGGTCAGCTTAGATTCTTGAAGATCTATGTCTGGATTACTGCAATCCTCTACACGAATGGTGACAAACAATTTGTCTTTTCTCTGAGCCCATAAAACTGGAGGATTCCTGGAATTAGAAAAACAAAAAATTTTAGAATTACAATTTCATAGTCAAAAGGCCTTGAAAATTGTCCTATACAAAATAAGATAAAAGGCATTGCCGCACCTTATTTATCTTGGTATCTGTATAAAAATACTTTGACCATCATTGATAAAAATCTAACTTTATTTTAAAAAAATTTGTCTACAATTAAAAATAAAGATAACATCAGTGATAAAGTTGAATTCTAATAATACAGATTTTTATGGCACATCAATTCCTATATAATGGTCATGCAGAGCTTAAAAGAATAAGTAAATCTCTTTATTAAAGTGACTCATCGCAATAACAAGTCATTTTAGCCTTCTTGAAATATTTTTGAATAAACCCATTATCAAGCGGATAACCCGGCGTCACCCGAGTAGAGGGGGGATAAAAATTTTAGTCTCGCAGACTCAATATTTATCATTGCGAGTTCGATCCTCACTGGATGTCCCATAAAAATTTCCACGTAAATAAGACCTGGTGAGATGTAAGATATTTTTTTCATCTGGTTAAAGGGAATGACATCACATATAAAAATATAGTAAGAAATTTTTATTCAATGATTACAATTTTTTTTAAAATAAGATATAATTTAAAATGAGGCAATTAATTCAATCAATCATTATATTTCAAAGCACACAGACAGACAGACAGACAGACAGAGAGAGAGAGAGAGAGAGAGAGAGAGACAGACAGACAGACAGAGAGAGAGAGAAAAAAAAAAAAAAAAAAAATGCCAAAAGAAAAAAATGACGCGCTGATTTTCCATTCTGTTATTATACAAATTTTTCATCTTTAAATATCTTCCCAAATATGAATAGGAGTACACACGAGAATGCCACTAATGAGTTTGTCTTTAATTCTCCAGCATGTGTTATCTTAACGTCCTATACCGCTTAATTCCACCTGGACGGGAGTCACATTCGTTTTCCTAATCTACCCCAAATCATAGCCCTTGTTTAAATGTAATATTAAACATATTTAGAAGTCTTTGATTTAAAGGAAATAACAGGTAACTTTAAATGAAAAGGACATTTTTAGCTATTTATTGACAAATCCTTATAGGAATGGGGCTCTGGACTTAGAAAATTTTCAACAGGATGTTAAGAGTTAATTGGATGGTCTGTAAGAAGCTTAGACAACCAAACTTAGCAAGAATCTTACAAACTCATAACTAATTAAATGAGTCGAGTTTCAAGAAAATAAACAAGTAATTTAGACTTCATTAAACCTGTGAAGCATAACTAATTAAACAGTAATAATCAAATGTAAATGTCTTCCAATTTCATAGTTAACCTATTACTCTGTGTTACATATTATCTGGTGTCATGGGTTGACAAGATCCTGTAGTTAGTTTGAAATAGGTCCATTGGAGTTGAAAGTGTAGGCGGGTAGATTTCAGTTGGATGACCCTAAAGAGGCGTGAATCTCGTTAGATTTAGTTTCAACCTGCCGTTGGAGCAGAGTGTTGGTCTCTCTCAGCCGAGGTTGAATCTCACCGCACAGGGAATAAGAATGGATTAAATAAATCTTGATCAAGGAAAAAGTCTTTTGGTTTAATTAATTGCATGACTAAAAGAGTTAGCCCTTAGAAGAAGCAGTTTGAAAACTAGATGATAAGATAACGCCCACATAAGAAGTAGTAAAGAAGAAATAAAGAACAAGTAAGTCGTAACTCTGTATCTCTCTCTCTCTCTCTATCACCAGTTTCCTCTCGTTTATATACCTGATGTTTGACATACAATGTTACAAGATGTATACAACAACTGTTGTTGAAGCTAGTTATATCCCAGTAGAGCACCTACCTTGGAATCACAAGGTTCTAGGTTCAATACTGATCCCTACCAACTCCGTGCATGAGTAGCAGATTGGGTAATCTGATCTGTGCAGTAAAGTGATTAGCTGACGGTAGGTGTGGCGCTCCACTTCATTAATAATCATATATATATAAAAAAAAATCTACCTGGTCTAGCGCTAGCAAAAAGGAGAAACTCCCTCACTATCTGGCCGATACCAACTTTACTTTTAGAACTGATTTCAGCCATTAAGAACACGTTGGTAATCTGAACATTTGTTTCATAAATGAGAGCAATCTCCCCTTGTTTCTTTCACTTCGAGGAAGCCATATGTTTTGGTCGGCCATTTTCATTTCAACATAAATCTACACTGAAAATACAAATTTGTTTGAATCAAAATAACCATGTTTTAACACGAAAATATCATAAAATGTGTTCTTAATTGTGCTTGCGCATTATTTGAAATGAACTTAATTGTTATCAACACATTTTATGATATTTTCGTTGTTAAAACACGCAGTTGTAGCGAATGATTCAAACAAATTTGTATTTTCAGTGTAGATTTACGGTGAAATGAAAATGGCAGACCAAAACATGGCTTCCTCAAAGTGAAACAAACAAGGGGAGATTAGTCTCATTTATGTAGCTAATGTTCAGATTACCCACATGTTACTATTAAAACAAATTTGAACTGAAAATGGTTAGGATTGCAGTATAAAAAGCTAACATCAATATTTACAAGCTGCAGTAATCGACTTAATTATGAACAGAGAATAATGTCAATCAATTTTATTAAATGTAACCATTTTGTTTTTTTTGCAAACAAATTGCTTAAATATTAATGACGAGACCGAATGTAAATTAATGTTATAATAGAATAATCACAAGTAATATCTTTTATTGCAAACAGCATAAGTGACAAAATTAAGTAAACTGAATATCACAATTCATGAGAGTTCATGAATTGTGAGCAGACCCTGTAGCTAGGAATTAAATTCAGGTCTGTCAGATTTAGCATCAAGGGGTCCATGGAAAAATACCGAGACTGTTGGTAACCCTTGAAGTGCAGATCTCATGTGCCATCACAGACATGTTAGTCAGAATTTAGATTCGATCCAACTTTCATAGTTTAGATGTGCTCTGAGGTCGGTCTCCTGCACATTGAATAATCAATATGGGCTAATAAAACTTGATCAAGCAACATAAAGTCTTGTTGGTTATTAAATATAAAAACAATGACTAGCCCAAAGAAGCCCACTAGAAGATTGAAGAACAGAAGAATTAGAAGTCAACTAGACAAGATGTTGGCCAGAGGAGATAGAAGAAGCAGTAAGCAACAAGCAAGCAGAAATTAAGTAATCAAGTAAGACCATCAGCCAATCTATATATACATATATAAAGGACAGTTGTGTGTATATGTATGTCCGGAGGAAACTTCGAAAATAAAACAATTAACGACAGAGTAAATATATATATACACTTTAAATATCACCAGGGCTTGGTTTTTGAGCAAAAATAATAGAGATTTGATTTATATTCGTGAAGATAATTAAAAAATCAAATTTAAATGATAACAGAATGGATTTTTTTCATTTAATATTTTAGATAGTAGACATTAACATTATTTTTCAGAGTAGCTGGATCAATGCAAGCTTTTCTTTTTTTTCTTTTTTATACATAGGGATTTAAATGGGGCATCCCACAAGGATTCAACTCACAATTCAGTAATAATGGATCTGCAGTACTAACTTAAAAAATCCTCCTCTACCCAGGCGACGCCAGGTAGCCGCTGCTAGTATAATCTTAAGTAAGTCTCTAATATGTCTATTATATGCCCGATGTTTGATTCCAGTATAAAAAGCTCTAACATTAATATTTACAAACTGCAACAATAGACTTAACCATTAGCAGAGAACAATGTCAATCAATTCTATTAAATATAACCATTAAAAAAAAAAAAAAAAAAAAAAAAAAAAAACAAATTGCTTAAATAATAATGGTTTTGTTTGGTTTGTTTTACGGTATATCAACCTCAGTGGGTCATTTAATGCTGACAAAGTTTTGAAAAAGTTATTCTTAATGGATACTCAGTTTTTTTTTTACAAACAGATTTTACTATTTAACCTATAGATGGGACCCTAACAGGTACGACCACACCAGGTCAGAGTGGACCTGGGAGCAATGGTGATAAAGGGGTGTTCCACATTTTTACGTCATTCCCAGTATATGAAGACCATCAGCAAACCGCCTTCTAGCACCCATATAAGAAGGATTGGGGGGTTGCCATAAGGGCAGTGGCAATCATGTAGATGCTGGGGGTTGACGAGACCAGTCGATTGATGGGGGAGGGGGGTCTCCAACTGCCTGTTTAGCCTAAGTAAATACCTAAGTGGAGTGTTGCATATCATGGACTGCTCACCCACTTGGGTTCAATCCTTAAGCATCACGGGGCGCCACCCACAGCCCCATTGGAGGAGGCTTACCTCTCTGCAGAGGTGCAGCTGGTGTATTCTAACCCCCAACCAACAGGGCAATAAATAATAACGACGAGACCAGATGTAAATTAAGGTTGTTATAGAATAATTACAAGTAATATCTTTTATTGTAAACAGCTTAAGTGACAAAATTAAGTAAACTAAAAGGGCTAAGGTAAAAGTACAATCCATATTCAAGACTTAAGTTCTGGTGGTTAATGGTATAAGACTTCATTAAGACTTGGTATAAGTCAACATACAGAAGGTTTCAGAATAATTGATATTTTGTAATCTGACTTGACTAATTCTCATTCAAATGATCTTAAATTTTAATAGCATATGTAGAAACAATTGAAAATTCTGTTTTCTTTCTTTTTACGTATAGAAATGCCATTCACTGGAAAAGAAATAATAGAATTGTCAGGTTTCCAAACAGGCTATTAAAAATTTGAGATAATTTGAACAAAGATTGGTCAAATTATTAGATTATTAAATTATATAAATAATGATGAAAAAAAAAAAAAAAAAAAAAAAAAAAAAAAAATTAATTTACAGTATTTAAGAGAAAATAGAAAACCGTATATTTTCCGTTTATACAAGTTTAACAAATTTCACATTTTTATTTCAATTATCTTTTATCATTTGTTTAAAGGAAATCATTGGTAACCGATTTTGATGCTGAGTCATTCTATTTATAGAATTTATAATTAACAGATTAACAGCAGATATGTTTCTTCATAATTAGTATTGAAGAGTTATCTCCCTTGAGAAATTATAAAGAATAGAGCGAGTATGAATTAAAAATATTCTCTAAGAGTATTTTAACACGATTACATTAACCAAAATCTTAATTAGTCATTCAACATACAGGGCGTATCAAAATAATTGTAATCTAATTCTCATTCAAATGATCTCAAATTTTAACAGCATGCGTAGAAACTGAAAATTTGGTTAAATCCTCAACGGACGTAAATTCCACCATCGTATATCACCCCGCCGAGAGAGAGAGAGAGGGGAAAAAAAAAAAAAAAAAAAAAAAAATATCAAGGAATTAACGGAATTTAATGAAATTTTCAGTGTTGATATATTAATGAATAAACAATATAATTATTTAATTTGAAAACTTACATTTTTTCCAGGTCAATTAACTTTGAACTACGTATATGTTTGAGAATGTGTTACGCCTCAAAGACACGTGGTTCAAAGTTAACTGACCTGAAAAAATGTAAGAGTTTTCAAATAAAATAATTGGTTCATTATATTGTTTATTCATTAATATATCAACACTGAAAATTTCATTAAATTCCGTTAATTCCTTGATTTTTAGTATTTTTTTTTCTTTCGGCAGGGTGACATATGATGGTGGAATTTATGTCCGTTAAGTAGGATTTAACTGAATATTCTACGTTTACAGTTTTATGTTTTTCTTTTCAGGTATAGAAATGCCATTCAATAGAAAAGACAGAATTGTCATTTGTTTCTATTAAAATTTGAGATCATTTAAACAAAGATTGGTTAAGTTATTGGATTTTGAAATTATATCAATTTTTTTTTTTTTAAATCATTTATTTTCAGTATTTTAAGATAACAAGAAAACTATATTTTCCTAGAAACAAGCTTGATAGAATTCACAAAGATAATTTTTTTTCAATTATCTTTTATTATCACTTGTTTAACGTCAATCATTGGTGACCGATTTTGATGCTGGGTCACTTTCTATTTATAGAAAGTATATTATAATTAACCGCAGATAAGAAAGTTCTTCATAATTAGCATGTAAGAGTTATCTCCCTTGAAAAATTATAAAGAACAGAGTGAGTATGAATTTAAAATTGGTTTAATCTCAAAAGTATTTTAACACTATTGCAGCACTAACCAAAATATTGCTATAACATGCCATTTTTGCTATGTTACATCAAGGTGTGTGTGATTATATATATATATATATATATATATATATATATATATATATACACACACACACACATACACACAGGCAGGCAGATTAGCATTATCACTTCTGCACTCCCTATCTTCCCCTACTTGTTCTTTCTTTTTTCTGTGGAGCATGTCCTTTTTCTTCCCTTTCTTTGTAATAAAAATGGAATGGCTCATTATTTAGCCAAGGTGACGACACTCACAAGAATTCAGATAAACAGCATTTCATCTTGGACAGTCTCATTTTTAACCAGAGGTTGTTGTAAGATGATAACAGTTGTACAGTTAAGGAACAAGAATTAATATATAAACATTAGATTATGATATAGATTATTACTAGCTGGAAATGTAAAAATTCTGCAGATGCTATTCATAAACCTTGCATGTGTCTTCTCATTCTTTTCCTTATCCCTTCAAATATTTATTTCCTCTCCATGTTTTTATTATATGGATTAGTTTCATAAGTGGAATGGGGGTGGGGGATAAAAATAAATTAAGAGTTTAATTTGTTCCACTTGTAACAACTTCCTCTATAACAAATCAATTTTCCCCATTAAAATAAACTAAAATGCGATTAATCCATTCCAGGCCACCACACACACACACAAAACAGCATATTTGTTTTTATTACATCATTTTAAATAAGAAAATGAACTGCATAGTAGAAAAACAAGTTAGAATGTAATGAATTTGTGCTCTAATATGTTATGTTTATTTTTTTTTTATGAATATTTTTCTTTGGCATAATAAATTTGGAAACCTAAATGTTTTTAGTGACCTTATAAATATAAATATACCTGAAGTTTGCTTGTACCTCCAATTTTAGGTCACAACACACACACAAAAAAAAAAAAAAAAAAAAAAAAAAAAAAAAAAGTGACAGAACTTGTAACCCATAGGTCAGTGTGCCACCCAGGAAGCATTTAGATACATTTCTATATCTTTCCAATCTTTAACCCATGGTCTCATTTCTCAGTATTTATTTAATCTCCAATACCCTCTCTTATATTATAGTGGCTACCCGGGTAAAGGAGAGGAGAAAAAAAAAGTTAGTCTCAGCAATTCATTAATACTGAATAACAAGTTGGATCCTTATAAGATGACCCATTAAAATCCCTATATTAAAAAAAAACAAACAAACCTGCATTGATCTGGCCTGGTGGGGCACCAAAAAAAAAAAATTAAATAAATAAAATAATGTCTCCTATTCAAAGTATCAGAAGCAAAAAAAAATCAAAAAAATCCATACTGTTACTATCTAATTTTATTTTTTAATCATCTTCACGAATATAAATTAAATCATTATTTTTGCTCAAAAAGCAAGATCTGGTGATAGTGAATGTGTGTATATATATATATATATATATATATTTTGTCATTAATTGTTTTATTTTCAGTTTCCTCCGGACCTACATATATACACACACCAACTGCCCTTATATATATATATATATATATATATATATTATATATACACACACACACACCTTTAACCTAATTTTGCCTTTCCTACATCTACACCTCCCTCGAATTTCCCCAATTCCTCTACCTAATAATTTTGTATTAATTTCCCAGCCAGAATCTATAATGGATTTAAAACCAAGAAGGTCAATGTAGAGGGTGATACCCAAATCTAGATTGAAAATTAGGATAGAAGAGAACAATGTTGATGATTTACAGGTGGGTTCTTTTTTTTGGGGGGGGGGGAGGGGGCACAAATATATAATAACACCAATAAAAAAAAGGGGGGAATTTAAAAAGGAAAAAGAAAAAAGAAAAAGAAAGTGAAATAAGATAGTTGATTATTATCACTTAGATAGAGAGAAGGAGAGAAAAGAAAGAGAAAAAAATACACAAGCAATTTATTCTGGTTTCTGCAAGAGCAAACAGTGCCAGGAATTATTTGATTAATTGGTAAAAATGATTAAGAATAGGACCAACTAGAATTCTACAAAATATCACCAGGGAAAGTCAAAAACTAATATTTAAAGGGGAGGGGGGCCTCTCTTTGCAGAAATACACCCTGGCCCCCTGCCTTAAAAAACACTAAGTGGTGCTAGCTCGAAAAACAACCCGCCCTATGAATGAAATCCCTAGTTGAAAATAAAAAAAATAATATCTAAATATTTTGTTTTTATTGATAATTGATTGTCAGGAAAATAAAAAAAAATTAAAATTAAAATAATGAGAAAAAAAAAAATTAAAAAAAATAAAAAAAATTTTTTTTAGTGGATTGAAGGTGTTTTTTTTCTTCTTTTTTTAAAATCGACAAATTACCTTTTTTTAGCGGTTTGAAAGCATTAAAAGTAAGCCAGATTTTCATTGACAAGTAAATGTAAATATTACCCTCCCTCTTAAATATTTTAAAGAGAGGGACGGTTAAAATATTTACATTTACTTGTCGAAAAAGACCGGAGTGGAAGGGGGAAAAATATAGCATTAACTTTTCAGGGAAAAACGCCTTAAGCACTGGTTTTTTCAGCAGGCACCGCTTCAGCTAGGGACTTCATTCGTAGGAGGGTTGTTTTTTTTTTTTTTGAGCTAGCATCGCTTAGCGTTTTTTTTTTAAAGCAGGAGGCTGGAACGCACCCCTCCAAGAAAATTTTAAAAATTTGTTTGCAGCATATTAAGAGTTAGATTATTCTATGTATTTACCTAACCCCTACGCAATGGAAAGGATGTAACATAAAATTAATTTATTTCAAGCAGAGTAAGTTGGTTTGAATTCAGTGTTTCTTCTCCTACACTGGTTGCCTAACCAAGGCTATAGAACCCAGTTTGTCCTATATGGGTAAGATATTTTCAAAGGGCATTAGCAACAGCTTTGTCCACAATAGTAATCTAAAGAAAAGTAAATCTGGTTTAAATTAAGAGTGTTTCTCCTAGACTGGTTGCTTAACTAATGCTAAAGAATCCAGTCTGTCCTACTATACGAGAAAGATCTTTCAAAGGGCATTAACAAGTGAAACATCAACAGCTTTGTCTAGGACTTGAACTCTGGCCAGATTCCATTTTACACAATAACTTATGCTAAGTACACCTCATTATTATTGTAATTATGAAAAATATCAAATGAACTACTGAAGACTAGATAAGCTTTTAGTTCAACTAGAAACAAACAAAAAATGTATACCAACCATATCTTATTATAATGGAGATTGTGTGTTTGTCTGTCTGTAACCGAAACTAAATCACTACTCAAGTCACAATTCCCTTAGTTATTGACATCACAATCACCATGAATTTATTTTTTATTTAAACCTCAATTATTGATAAAATTGTTATACCTTATTAATACTGTTGGTTCTACATACTAATAACATGCAAGTATATTTATATATTCAACAAAATAGCGGTTTACAGTGTAAACGAGAAGGCTAATTTGCATATTGATATTAAGAATTTGATTTTAATAAATATATGCTTAGTATTATTGATTTCTAATTGTTTGGTTTTTTCTTAACGAATCTGAGCAAAAATCTCGGGTATAAATCTTAAAAGAAATCCATAAACCAGAAGAAAGAATTGTAATTTTATTAAATAATTCATAATCTAACTAAATAGATAAATTAGGAAAAATGAAAGACGGGAGTGATGGCAAATGATGGAAGAGTTAGATTTAAAGCTGTTCTATTTTTCGATTATACCCCCTCAGTTTATCATTTTCTAAATAGTTTCTAATTTGATACAATATTTTATTACATCAAAACCTAAATTCTTGCACCCGAAGGGTGCATATATTTGCTAGTAAAGTTAATATTGGAGCAGGGCTATGTGTCAAGTTGGGAAAAATACATTATCTCCATAAAAAAAAAAAAAAAAAAAAAAAAAAAATGCCATGGAAGAGAATATCTTAGATAATAAGCTTTATAAAGGTCTCATAATACTGTATTATCAAGAGTATTATATTGTAGAATACAGAAAGTTATTCAAAAATAGTAAAATTAGTGGAGTGCCCTATTGTTGGTATTAGCCGGTAGTGAGGTAGTCTATCCCCTTTCTGCTAGTGCTAGACCAGGGAGATTGTTTTGGCTCGGGTGGAGCGCCACATTTACCATCAGCTCCCTACTTTAGTGCACAGATCAGATTACCCAATCTGTGCTACTCATACGGTGAGCTGGCGGCAACTGAGCTAAACAGGACCCTTAAAAAATAAATTAATAAAATTTTTTTTTTTTTTTAAGTGATACAAAAATGCATTTGATTTCACAAGTGTGAATTTTTTTCCCCCGACTTCCCACCAAGCCACTCATGAATCAAAACTTATTCAGTGCCATAAAAAAAATAAAAATCAAGCTTCTGGGTGCCTAAGAGGTAAGAAGCAATTTTTTGTCATAGATGCAGTGCCACTTTGGGATATTGATCTTGCTATGAAAAAAATCAGAAATCATCAAAACCTTAAAATTGGTTGACTTTAAGATTTTTTTTGATGGCATTTTTGGATTCCTTGGACATTTTTGCTTTTATAAACCAATTTTTAGGAAGCTCTAGAACTCATTTTACAGACAAAAATAAGTTACAAAAAGTCACCATTTTTCGTGATCCCCTCAAATTTGGAGAGCTAAAAATCAACACAACTGCCAATTTTTGGAATTGGAAGCTCAAATTTTGGGGATTGTCTAACTTTATCATAATCCACACTTGGACAAAATTTTAGAAAAAATTGAAGGGGGGGGGGGGATGATACGACACGGAATTACCCTCCAGTCTGTTTTCTAAGCAACTGATACTTTTTAAGAAAAACAAATGAAGATTAAAGATATAGCAACCAAACAACTAAAAGTTATGTTTTGTTAATGAAATAAAAAGAAAAGAAAATCAGAAATCTTAACATGTTTACTATAAATGTCAGCTGACAAGGACTTAAAAAAGAAACAGTCTAGTATTAACATGATTATTAATTTTTAGTTTGGTTTGGTTTGGTTTGGTTTACGGCATATCAACCTCAGCGGGCCATTTAATGCTGATAAAGTTTTGAAATAAATCAATTCTTAATGGATAATACAATTTTTTTATAAATACATTATTCTATTTAACCCATAGATGGGACCCTAACAGGTACTACCACTCCGGGTCAGAGTGGACCAGGGAGCAATGGTGATGAAGGGGTGCTCCACATTCCCCAAACCTCCAGAACTGGAACCTCACCATCAGATAGAGTTTAACGTCATTCCCAGGAAATGTAGACCCGCAGCCACCGCCTTCTAGCACCCATATGATAAAAAGGGGTTTGGGAAAATCATATAGGTGCTAGGGCTTGACATGACCAGCCGATTGATCGGAGGGGGCCTCTCCGACCACCCGTCTAGCCCAAGATAGGGCCAAAGTGGAGTATTGCATGTCATGAATTGCTCATTCACCTGGGCTCTATCCTTAAGCATCACGGGTCGCCACCCACGGCCAACAGGTGGCCCCTAATTTTTAGTGTCAATAGTTTGACTACTGAAAATATGAAATGTCCAAAACATAAGAACACTTACAACAAAAATAAAAACCAAGCAATCATTTATTAAACTGGCAGTACCATTATAGTATGTGGCCTACAAAATCAGATCTCTCTTATAGTATACTAGCAAATATATGCACCCTCCGGGTGCAAGTATTTAAGTTTTAATGTAATAAAATATTGTATCAAATTAGAAATGCTGATGAAACTAAATAAGAATGCAGATAAAAAAATTTAAACTGAAGGGGGAATAATTGAAAAATAGAACAACTGAAACTTATTCTTTCATCACTCCCGCCTTTCATTGCTAAATTTTCCTAATTTAACTATTTAGTTAAATTAGGAAGTAAAGAATAAAATTACACTTATCTCTTCTTGTTAATGGATTTCTTTTAAGATTTATCCCCGAGATTTTTGCTAATATTCATAAAGATAAAACCAAACAATTAGAAATCAATAATACTAAGCACATAATTATTAAAATAAGATTTTTTATAACAATATGCAAATTAGCCTTCCCATTCACACTGAAAACTGCTATTTTTTTGTATATATAAATAAAATTGCATGTTATTAATATGTAGATATTGTCAACAGTATTAATAATGTAAAACAATTTTATTAATAATTGAGGTTTAAATAAAAATAAAATCCTGTTGAACGTGACGTAAATAACTAAGAGAATTGTGACTTGAGTAGTAATATAGTTTCGGTTACAGACAGAAAAACACACAATCTCCATTATAATAAGATATTAAATAGATCTTTGATTCATGTAAATTATGGATAAAGTCTTTTTTTTAATTATTCTTAATTACTATTTACAGCTTATGATTGAATTGCATTTATTGAAATTGAATACATGTGAAAAAATAATTAGTTTTAATAAATCGCCTACTGCTTATATCTATAAATATACTGAGGTAGGACATATTCAAACCGGGTAGGCCACATCCTCTAACAGAATCAAACTGGCTTTATTTCCACATGTCACAAAAAAAAAAAAAAGTTATAAATAAATTACATTTTCAGATCCTCCTGTATAGAGAAACTGAAGCAATGATCTAATAAGTCTTGGGATCAACACAAAAATAAATCAATGCATCTTCACACACATCTGCTTAACAAAGTCATCAATGAATCAGCAACAAACAAAGAGAAACTGAAACCTCTGATCTTTGAGGATGATAAAACATGTTCCAAATAGCCAACTGACCGTGCAACAGTCATGCACAAACATTTGAGGCCCCTGTAGCTTCAACAGTTATGGGTTTGGTTTGTTTTACGGCATATCAACCTCAGTGGGTCATTTAATGCTGATAAAGTTTTTAAATAAAAGTCATTCTTAATGGATACTCAGTTTTTTTATAAACACATTTTTTCTATTTAACCCATAGAGGTACTAACAGGTACTACCACTCCGGGTCAGAGTAGACCAGGGAGAAATGGTGATGAAGGGGTGTTAAATATTATTTCGTAGTGAATTATATTATATTATTAATCTCATTCCCTAAATGCTGTTTCTCAAGACAGTAGACCCAGACATTTTAAGTAAGTTAACTCACTTCTGGGGTCAATCCAGGATTAAGGGTCCTGAAACTTAAGCTTTGTTTTTTTAGTAGATCCACCCCTGACTGAGCATCTATTATCAAACTAATACATACTAGCAGGTCCTGTGGATATACTACAGTATGATCATTTAATTATTACAAAGTTTTGATATGTTTACTCAAGAGCTAGTGCAAAATAGTTCAATATGTAAAAATTATAATCATGATTTAACCATTTTCTTTTTTTTAAAATCACATCTGATTGAAACAGATCAGCATTATTGCTTCTGCACATCACCCCCTCTCTTTATATTTTTTTCTGTGTAGCATATCCTTTTCTTCCCTTTAAAATAAAGGTCCATTATTTAGCTGAGGCGACAACACTCATAAGAAATAAGAATTCAGCGGATAAGTAACACCAGGTAATCAGGATTTACATTTTTGCATTCCATCTTGGATGATTTAGACGGTCCAATTTTTTAACCAGAGGGTGTTGCAAGTCGTAAAATTAAGGAACACGAATATATAGATATGAGACATCTTATCACTTGTCTAAAGAGATGGTCCCAAGTCGAATGCGACATATGTTTTGATATTAGTAAAGTTGCTTTATCATGGCTATAGAACCCAATCTATCCTATATGAGAAAAATCTGTCCAAAGGGCATTAGCAACAAGTGAAACATCAACAGCTTTGTCCAAGAATTCCATTTTACATAATAGTAATCTATGGTAATCTGACATTAGCTACATAAATGAGTAACCTTCCCTTGTTTCTTTCACTTTGAGGAAGTCGTTATATTTTGGTCGGCCATTTTCATTTCACCACAAATCTACACTAAAAATATGAATTTATTCGAATACAACTGCATGTTTTAACACGAAAATATCATAAAATGTGTTCTTAATAACTATCAGGCTCATTTCAAATGCACAAGCATAATTAAGCACACATTTCATGATATTTTTGTGTTAAAACATTCTTATTTGATTCGAACAAATTTGTATTTTCAGTGTAGATTTACGGTGAAATGAAAATGGCTGACCGAAACAAGACGGCTTCCTCAAAGTGAAACAAACAAGGGGAGGTTACTCATTTATGTAGCTAGTGTTTAGATTACCCAATTTTATACAATAGTAATCAATTTAACCAGAATTTAAAAGGAGTTAACAGAAACATATTCTCAAAAATATTTGAGTTTATGACCCTATATTGTCACCAGAGGTCACACAAACATGTCTAAACATGACGATAATAGAAATCAACTCAACAGCCTTGAATTTTAGTTCTTCCACATGCATACAACCGAATTATATGCATGAGGAACTGGTACAGTAAAATTGTGGCTAAACTTGCCAATTGGTCGGAAATTAAAACAGAACGTCTTTTGGTGGTCCCCCATGACAGTTTAACTAGTCTATGAATTAACTTTTTGCGAATTGGGTTACGGTTTAAGGGTTTGGGGATTAAGGTTGTTTTAAATTACGTATTGCTTAAAAAAGAAAAAAAAAATTTTTTTTTTAAATAAATAAATAAAAAACCATAAATCACTATACATTCAATGTTGAAAAATATTTTTTTAAAACAAAGTTAAATTGAAATTATACATTGCAATACTAACACAAACAACTGAGACTAATGTGTCTACCGTTGGGTTCAATAATTAATTTCAATGGTTAATTAAATGTATAGTAATTTTGGGTTTATTTTTTTAAGCAATACGTAATTAAAAACCTTAATTTTGTTAAATGGTTGATATGATGCAGAAAAGGAACGTCTGTTATAGAGCAGAACACCACCGGTTGGAATGTACGGTCAATTCTCGGTTGAATAGCTTCATGAATAAGGCCTTGGACCGCAAAAGTTAACAACATTAATCCCAGGGGCCCACCTCCCAAGCAATACCTGCTTCTCGATTTAAAGGGATAGAGCTGGATTTATTGCCCGGTGCTTGAAGTGTCCCTCTTGAGGGGGAATGCCGACGGAATCAACGAATTTTTTGCACCCATGAGCTTCGGTCCATGGGTGGTCCCACATTAATAGGGTACACGTTGGGTACGTAGTAAATACCAAGAAAGTAAGTGGGGTCTCTGATACTAGTTCTATGTGACGTCAGAACATACGTCATCAGTTTCCACTTGGGACCAGCTATTCAGACAAGTAGAGTTTTTGTATACTAATTCTTTAAGGGACCTGATTATTAAAAATCAACAAATGAGATTGAAAACCAAGTGAACGGCTGTTTAGAAAGAAATAGTAAAGGGCTTCTTTTTTTTTCTAATTCAAGTTGCAAATGATATTCCGTCTAAATAACTAAAATAATTATTTCAGCATTTAATCCAAAAAAATAAAGGGATTCCAACGATTAATTATCGAGTTTTAGTTCTAGAGATTAGGAGAGGGGGGGGGACAGTACCTTCTAGAAATAAGTCACCGTGATTCCCAAACAAAGGTAATATTTAACATCAAAGAGAAGAGGGGGGCGGTAAAAATGAGAAGCTGTACAAGGTCCATTTCTAAATACCCTGAGATATAGATTTATTAACCAAATAATAAAATAAAAACGAGGACAAGGAAAAAAAACGGGGGGAGGGGGGTTAGGACTGGGGGGGGGCAGGGGAGTCGTCCGTTTTGACTTAGCACCTCTTAATTATTAATTAATTGAAATAAATAAAAAAAAATGCCGGCACCGGTAACAAAGACCGGCTAAAAAGTGAAATGAAAAAAAAAAAAAAAAAAAAGAAAAAAAAGCATTTGGCTTAGTAAAGGTAAAATAAAAGTGAAGCTTTTACTGATTCTATTAATTCTTAGAAAGAGAGTGAGGGGGGAGAAAACACGTGGGGGATAGGTAATGTGAGATGGGGTTTCTCTTCAACTATCTACGTTTTCAAATTAATATACGACCCCCAAAGCTTAAAGAGTTCTTTAAATTCGTAAAGCTACACTAGTAAGTAAAAGTTTCAGTTCTTGCATAGAATTAAACGTTTTTTTTTTTTGGTCTCATTTCCAGCTTGGTCTGAGAAGAGAAAAAATTGTTTCAGTTTCATTAAGACAGAGACAAAGGACTTTTTTAAAAAATTAAAGAAAAAAAAAAAAAAAAAAAAGGTTTCCCCAGATAAGATGTCGCAAATAAGGATTAAGACAGTATAAAATTGTCCGAAGGTTTTTTTGTGTTTTTTTTTTAAGTTGTAGTTCGAGTACTTTCGACCATCGTTGGTCATCTTCAGGAACGGTTGGCATTTGTTTGAAATAACAGTTTTCATCCATATTTATGACATCTCTAACTTTGATAGAAAAACTGAGATTATAATATATATATATATATATATATATATATATATATATATATATATATATATATGCCCCCCCCCTTCCAATCAATCAATCGCGGCCATCTTAAAACAGGAAAATTATAAAAAAAATAAAAAATAAAAAAAAAGATCCAGAAGACAAGTTACTACATGAAAAATTGTCGCTGAGGAGTCGATTTTGAGGGAGGTGAATAATTTGAATAGTTTTTTTTTTTTTTTAAATGACAATACTTTCTTATGAATAATCTTCATGTGTACTAATCCTAAAATAAAATAAAATTTGACTTTTTTTTTTCAAAGATGAGAATTTAAGAGACACTAAATAAAATTTGTAGCTAAAAAAAAAAAAAAAAAAAAAAAAAAAATCAAGAATAAATGATTTTAATTTGTAATTGCCTAAGTTTAACTAAGATAGCATAATTACAAAGAAAAATTATAAAATTGAACTTAAAAATGTTCATATTAAATAATATATAAATTTTAACTAAGATGAAAATGTTCATATTAAATGATATATAAATTTTAATTATGTTATCTTAGTTAAAATTTATATATCATTAGATATGAACATTTTTATCTTAGTTAAAATTTATATATCATTTGATATGAACATTTTTTATCTTTTCTATTTTTTTCTTAGTAGGTGGGAAAAGGTTTTTGAAGTTTCCAGGAATTGACATGACAATTAATTGAAAAATGAGTCATTCAAAGAAAAAGTTATTTTACATATAGTATCTAAATCATTAACTTATTTAAGGAAATAAATTGAAATAAGGATTCATTCATAAAAATGAAATTAAAGAGAAAAAAAAAGAAACAAAAGGTATCAGGGTTTTTTTTTTTTAATTTCAAGTACACGTGTTGCTAGAAACAATGCAAGTATCCCGATTTAATTTTGTTTTCTATGAAATAATTCATTTAAACTAAATAAATTGTTCATTAACAAAAATTAAGTTTATAAAAAATTATTTTTTTTTTAAAGAAAGGTGATCTAGTTAATTAAATTTATATATTTATAGAAATCACATTTTAAGGCCCCAACTAAAAAAACTTTTTTTTTTAATCTTAAATTGTACGACTAAAAACTTTACTCTTTAAGAATTTTTTTTAATGTCTAATAAAATACAAGTTTAAACAAAAAATAAAATAAAATTGGAAGCTATTTTAAAAGATTAATTTTTTGAAATAAAAGCGAGGAGTTAAAAATGAAAGAAATTAATATCCATATTAAGTGATTTTAGGACGAAAGTAAATCCCTCATTTTTTTTTATGTAAGTTTGAATAATGTTAATGGGGTTACACTAAATATATTATCCCAGACAAAAAAAAAAAAATATAAATTTAAGAAAAAAAAAATGGATCATCAAATCAATAAAGTAATCAGAAAGAAAAATAAATCTAGATACTTAAAGAGATATATAAAAATTATTTTCTAGGCGAAAAGAAAGGGAATCCCTTTTTTTTTTTGAGGGGGGACATTTTCCTATAAGATTAAAAAAAAAATTATATATATAAAAAAAAAAAAATGATGAGTAACGATTAGCTTATTTAGAAAATATATTGTCATGAATTAAATAAAAATAGATTAATATTAGATTAATTTTAAAAATTAAAAAAAAGAAATCTTGATTTAAATAGGTAAAGCGGCGCCAAGGGTCCGTCCGAATGGCGAATGGATAACGTTCACGGCGTTGAGAGGGAGAAAAGGAGGCGAGAAAGAAAGAAAAAAAAATTAAGATTTTTTGCACCCCCAGGACATATAGACAGGCAAAATAAATGTATAAAAACGATCTTCCCTTGTTCTTATTAAACAAACAGAAATAAAACAAAAAAGACTAAAGATTGCAAGCCCGGCAAAAACACAAATGACACGAGAGAAAAAAAGATTTACTGGAACATTCTACGAAAGAGCATACAAAAATCTAATCTCTATGATTTTCACTACTTACACCATACATAAGATTTACAGACAACTAGGAAGATAACAGATTTACAACTAAACTCGTTGCTAATATAAGCAAATAAAGACTTGATCTAAATCTTTCAGAGAAAAATTATTGTATGTTTCGCCATTATAACCATGCAAAAATTGATAAGTAGCAACGCAAAGTCGGCACTTACCGTGTGTCCGCCATTTTCACTACTGCACCATGTGCGGGGTCGTTGCTGCACGTGCTTATACGCTAAGTACTATTTCGCCGGATGAAATCTATGGTTAAACCACTTAAAAACGGACAATATTCGAACGAAAAAAATAGTGTTTATTTTTTATCATAAACTTTTTCGATATCACTTACTGTCTTTAAAAGGTATAATTTAAAATGTGAACAGTGCTTGATTTTCGACGAATCAAAAAGCAGGAAAATTGAACTGCTGATTGACCCCCCTACCTCCAGTGAAATAACATTTACATTTACTTCCGGCGACCGCTATCACGCCGAAGCTAAACAATTCTTCATAGGGAAGGTAAAAAATTTAATTCTTAGAATTTTAAAAAATTTATCTTTAAATTTAACTCCGTTAAAAAATGAGCACCATTTCTAAGAATTTACATGATTTTTTACTTTTTATGTGAAAATGAGTATCTATTTCTTTTTTCTTTTTCGCTTTCTTTAACTTTTCCAAAATTTAAAAACTTTAAAATATTTTTAAAAAATATAAATTTTAGATTACAATTAATTACAATATTTTTCATGTTCATTTGAAGATTTACTTTCTTTTGCTTGTTCTTAGATTATTCTCAAAATGATAGCCTGTTTTTAATTCATTTGAAAAAATGTTTTAAAAAGACATAAATAATTGCAAATTGTCAGTAATTATGTGATTTAAACATAAATAAATTAAACCGTGTTTATCTTTTTAAAAAGTCGTTAAAAAATTAACAGGATATTATATTTTTAATAATTAAAAAAATTTTTTTTTTTTAAATAGTATATATTTAAGTATGTGACATTATAATTGGTCTTTCGATAATAATATTAAATCACATGCATAAATAAATAAAATGTCTTTTTTTCTCTCTCTTTTTTTTTTTTTTTAATTATCTAAATTTGATTAATTTTACTTATTTCCTTAATTCGAGACTCTCAGGTTGGATATACAAACCATAAACATGTAAACACGGATAAAAAGAAAATAAATTTAAATAATAATGAATTCCTTTTCTTTTTTTTTTTTTTTACTTTCATACTTGGAAAAGATTGTATTGTTGAAACTAAAAAAAAAAAATACACCTGTTATTTGCCTGTATTCTTGAGACGAGGCTTGATGTGAATAATTTTGATGTTTCAGACTGTTGGGTACACAGGGGACACCTAAGGAAGGCCGGAGGATACAGCGGCCGAAACGTTTTTTTTTTTTGTTTTGTTTTTTTTATTACATAACAATAAAGATGAGAATAACTAGGTACCACCAATTTTCCATGTGAAATTTACCCCCCTCTCTATATTTAACACAATGAAACTTGCATAAAGGTTAATATTATCTTGAAAATTTTTCATCCATTCGAAAGAAGAAACATTAAACAAACTCCTGATGATTAAAAAAAAAGAATTTTCACTTACGGAAATAATGAAAATTATGAACGAAAAAAAAATGTTTACATTTTTGCACCGTTAAATCAATTGAAATTATCCGAAACATCAAAATTGATACAACTGTATTAATTAAATTAGAACACTTGTGGTTTGTACATTTTTAGTTACATTTTAAAATATTTTTCTTTTCTTCATTAAAACTATAATCAAACAAATCGTATTTCAGTCATTGAATTATAACAATTTTATTCATTTTTTTTTCATTTTTTTTTTTTTTTTTACAATTCTGAATTAAAATCTAATTTTCTAATTATTTCCCACTTTTTAAAAAGTATTTGGTGATACACTAGGTACCACCAATTTACCCTGTGAAATCCCTCCCCTATATTTAACACAATGAAACTTGCAGAAAAATTAATATTATCTTGAAAAAAAATTTCCATTCGAAAGAAGAAACATTAACAAACTCCTGATGATTTTTTTTCAAATTTCAGTTTACGGAAATAATGAAAATTATGATTGAAAAACTGTGTTTTCATTTTTGCACTGTTAAATTAACTGAAATTTAACGTAGCTAAAAACAAGTTACGATAAGAGGATTTTTAAAAAATTCTATGAAAAATCAATTAATAGTCCGATTTTCACGAAAATTTCCATTTTACCTTTGGATGTAAATATATCTGAAATAGTTGTTTCCTAAAATATATTCGGAGAATTTTTTTTTTTTTTTACGTGGTCTATTTTATTTTATTAAAAAAAAATGAACCGTCAGAAGCCGCTTTTACTTTTTTTTTCTATAAACATAAGAGTCTGAATAACTATATCAAAAAAATTGTATAATATACAACGCTGTAGTTTTTGTAGTAAAAATTCATGAATTCTAAAATAAAAAGTGAAAAAAAAAAATGTCCATAATATTATTATTTGAAAATTTTTTTTTTTTTTTGCTTTTTTAATTGATATGTACTATATTCTATTAAATTTTTAAGTAATTAATTTTTAAGAGATTTTCAATCTTTTGTGTGCTTAAATAAAATTTTTTTGTTTTTAATGTTTAAAAATCTTTTTTTGTGTGTACAAATCGAATTTTTCACGGATATTTAAATATATAAATTTTAGAATTCAAGTGAACTAAAAATTTGTCCGATCCACACTATATTAATATTTTTAAAAGAATTTGTAATTTTTATTGTTGAATAGTAATGTTTGATTCTTATGATATACGGAAGAGCAAAACTGACAACATTTGTAATACTTATTGTCTTTTCTTTGCTTTAGTTACACTATAAGTTCAACTAAAAAAATATTCCAGAGTTATTCTGAAACTACCACGAAAAAAAAATCTTTCAAAAATCATTGAAAACCAATCGGTTATTGAATATGCACAAGAAAATAATTATGTCAAATACAGCCACCCATACATTTAAATGTATAATTGTCAAAGAGAGATAATATGTATAGATACAATCTCTGTGTCCATATAAAAATAACCCTTTTGTATGTAAAACAGATTATTTTTTTCATTAACGGTGAGTAATTTTCCCCAGTCGGATAATTTGATCTTTAAATTAACTGTTTGTCTTTGTAACAACTCTGTATAATCGTTACTTTTTTTTTTAGAGAGAGAGAGATTTTTAAAAAACAAAGTTAAAAAATATTTACTTTCGGTTATTCGAAATGGCCTAAATTGATCACGTGACCGGATTTTGGTTACCCCTATATGATACACAGTTTTAGATTTCGTATGTTTTTTAAACTCATTACTTTTTTTCTGATTTATTTTTTCTTGATTTTTTTTTTTTTTGTTCATGTATATATGTTTAATAGGTATTATACCCAAATTTTCATCTGCTTTTTATTTTTAAAATGAATTAAAATTAAATAAATCAATTATTTAAGGTCTAATTTTTGTCTAAATCGAAAAGTAGTAACATAATGAGCATGAGTATTTTTTAAAAAAAGAGGAAAAAAAAGAAAAATAATATTACACATGTAATTTATTTTTAATACATTTAAAACTATTTTTTCAGTCAATTTTTGATCAATTCATTGATAAATCAACACTGAAAATTTCATTAAAATCTGATAATTCCCTGATTTTTGGTAATTTTTTTTTTTTTTTAACGGGGAGGGGTAAATTTGTTTTGTAAAAACACGGATTTTTTTTACACATTTTTACTAGCAAAAAAAAAAAAAAGCGTCCTCCAGGCACAAGATTTGATATAATTAAATATTATACTGAATTAAAAAGATTAATGAAATTAAATACGAACACAAAAACTATTACACTTATTTTTACTTTATTCTAATTAATTTCAATATAAAATTATACATAGGATTTCTTTTAATATGTTAGAGAATAAAATAATAATATTAGAAATCAATAACACCAAATGATTATTTATTCACACCATATACTATGTAAACATTTATTTCTTAATGATATATGACATATCACAGGATTTTAACTCTTAACATCCTGTTGAGAATTTTCTTAGTCCAGAGAATTCCTATAAGGATATATAAAAAGATGGCTAAAAATGACCTTTGCATCTAAAGTTACCTGTTATTTCCCTTAAATCAAAGACTTCTAAATATGTTTAATATTACATTTAAACAAAGGCTATCATTTGGGGTGGATTAGGAAAACAAATGAGACTTCTGGCTGGGTGGAATGAGGTGGTATAGGACTTTAAGAGTTTTAAACACATTGATATGGGCTGTTTTAAGGCAAATCTATCTCGGCTAGACTTTAATAAAGACATTATGAATAATAATGAAATTTATTGTGTACAGTGCTCATGTGCACCACAACTCATCTAAGTCTCATGTCAAGTACACAGAATAATGTATTAGTGTCAGGAACATGAACAGTTTACAGTAGTAATGTGTGTGTGTGTGTGTGCGCATATGTATGTGGAGAGTGGCATCAGGTATAGTGTCGGCGGACCACAAGAAGCATGGAGGCTTTGAAAGATTAATTAAGATTAAATAATGATTATTTAATAACCACTAAGAATATAACCTAAATAACTTGGGGAATTGTGATGTTGATAGTGACGTTTATTATAATAAGATTTCATTCTGTGCGAATCAATAAAAATATCACAAAATTCATTTGCAATTTGAACTGGAAATTAGTTTATTCTCTAAACTGAAATAAACTAAAAAAAGATTTTTTTTTTTAAACTAAACAAAATAAAAATTTGCTATGAGATGACGTTTTTGCTGGGATTTGTTTTTTGGGTTTTTTTTTTTTTTTACAGACATAAGAATTTTATAATCCAAATGTTCAGTATTTTCCCAACCCTATTGCCCTTATGGCAAGCCCCAACCCCTTTTTATCATATGGGTGCTAGAAGGCAGTGGCTGCGGGTCTACATGTCCTGGGAATGACGTTAAACTCTATCTGATGGTGAGGTTCCAGTTCTAGAGGTTTGGGGAATGTGAAGCCCCCCTTCATCACCATTGCTCCCTGGTCCACTCTGACCCGGAGTGGTAGTACCTGTTAGGGTCCCATCTATGGGTTAAATAGAAAAATGTATTTATAAAAAAAATTGTATTATCCATTAAGAATTGATTTATTTCAAAACTTTATCGGCATGAAATGACCCACTGAGGTTGATATGCCGTAAAACAAAACAAACCAAACCAAACCAAATGTTCAGTATTCATATTATTTGGATTATTCCAACTATTGTCCTCATCTTCATTGTTATATACACAACGTTTCTGCCAATGTGCCCTCTGGCCTCCTTTGGATTTTTCTTGCTGAACTGGAGGACCTTCTCAAACTCTGGAATCTTCACTTCATAATCAGGAGTTCCGTGAAGGCTCCTGATTACAACATGAATAAAAATTAAAATATACATAGAAATAGCATTAAAATTCTACTTAAAAATGTCCAGCATTTGTAAATTATGAAGATTTGATTTATATTCGAAGATATTTAAAAATCAAAATATACATAGAAATAGCATTGAAATTCTACATAAAAATGTCCAGCATTTGTAAATCTGAATAGTAAACAAATCAATACATCAGGAGTCCACTCCCCCTACCCAGGTGATGGTGAGTAGCCGCTTCTAGTTCCAATGAAGGAGTACTCCACACACACTCTCCAGTTCTCCAAAACAATTTCATGAAGATCTGATTTATATTCAAAGATATTTAAAAATTAAAATATACATAGAAATAGCATTGAAATTCTACTTAAAAATGTCCAGCATTTGTAAATCTCAAATGTAAACAAATCAATATACCTTCTTTTTTTTCCCCCTGTACCTAGTTGATGCTGAGTAGCTGATTCTAGTTTTATCATAATGCATAGATATAAATATAATTACTTATATGCACCATTCAGATAAGAGTAAGTTTCAGTCATTTGCTTCACTATTTTATTTTTTTTAGACTGAACATTTAAATCCCAAAATTACATCTTCAACTAACTACAATTCAACCATCAGCCATATTTCTTTAGCTCCTCCTCCACCCCACTACTAAGGTGTTCAGTTATGGACAATTTCTAACTTCCCCATCTGTATATAAACTTGGACTGTGTTTGTTTAAGACAAGAAGGTTATATTTTCCTGACTCCAGTTTGGCATTCCCTGCTGTCAACTGTCTTAAGTTTATTCCACAAAAGAGAGAGGTCTTATTCAATTAGTGCCTATATCCAGAACTGGCGAGTACTACCCTGAACCCCTTGACCATCAGCCAGGAACATGCCTGTAATCAACGTGGACCCCACCCCTTAATCTACATTCACAAAGCCTTGATATATATATATATATATATAATCAATAGTAATTATATTATGGATTTGGACTCACAACTTAAAGTTTCATGGTTATGCAATCCTCAGATGAGTCAAATGGTTGAGATCTTAAAAACCAGTAGTCAAATTGCATAACCATGAAACTTTAAGTTATGATAATTTAATGATTTAATCATAATATAATTACTATTGATTATAAACCTGCTCTGCTTTATTAGCATTGAGCACTTTTTCATGCCAATACTTTTCTCATTTATTCTCTATTCATTATATATATATATATATATATATATATGTTTTGTTAAACTCTATTGACAATTCTTGTAGGGGGGAGCTCACAAGTTTATAAGAATGTAAGGGTACAAATTTCTACTGCCACTGTTCGTTTAAACTGAATTGTGAGCCCCTCCTACTACTAATTCCTACTGCTACTGCTTGTTTTAAAAGTGAGACAACAGAAACATTCCACCAGTTCCACACCTGATGATGGCACAAAAACGTGCAGAAAGCTCTCATGAAAAAACCTTTGGTGGATTCCTACACCAATTCCACCCGGATATTAAAAAGATGGCCAGACAGATATAAATGATCGAGCAAAAACTTGTCTAACAAGAATTGTCAGAGTTTAACAAAACATGTTTAAAAGAAAAAATCCAGCCAAATATACTTATATATATATATGTACTAGCAAAAGTACCCGGTCCATGACCGGATTTAAAAAAAAAAAATAGGAACACCAGAGAGTGAGTGAGAAAGAGAAAACAGGAGTAAGAGAGAGAAATAAGAGGAAAATGATTTATTACATTAAAAAAATCGCTAAGAATTGGTATAGTACAATGTTTGTTTATTTTACAAATTCTTTTTTTTTTTTTTTTTTTCATTTTTTTATTTATTTTATTTTTACATTTAAAATATTTTAAAAAGTGTATTCTTAAACTTTGGTGTTTGAAACATCTTTTTTTTCTAATATTGTAGATATGACAAAAACTTGAATTCAGTTCTTAATTGCTTGTTGTGTTAAAGTGATAAAAATAAATTTGTTTAATTTATTTTCTTTTTTACACCTAATAAGTAAGAATTAGAAGGAGCTAGGTATTAAACGTGTGTCCTGATTTATTTAGCTCTGTTGGCTGGGACTGTAAGATACCTCTGTTGAGGAGTAAGTCCTTCTTCCAATTGGGCCTCCTGTAAGCCGTGGGTGGTGACCCATGATGCTTATGGACGGAATCCTGGTGGCTGAGGAGTGGTAGTACCTGTTAGGGTCCCATCTATGGGTTAAATAAAAAACATGAGTTTATAAACAAAATTGTATTATCCATTAAAAATGAAATTATTTCAAAACTTTGTTAGCATTAAACATTTTTTTTACCAATAGAAGTATTCGGCATAAAATAACCCAAGGGGTTGA
This sequence comes from Doryteuthis pealeii, assembly GCA_023376005.1. Classification (NCBI taxonomy): domain Eukaryota; kingdom Metazoa; phylum Mollusca; class Cephalopoda; order Myopsida; family Loliginidae; genus Doryteuthis; species Doryteuthis pealeii. The sequence goes on from CM042180.1 coordinate 7,588,849, forward strand.
CATGCCGTAAAACCCAACCAACCAAACCAAACCTGGTGGCTGAGTAATCCATGACGCTACACTCCACTTTGATCCTTACATGGGCTAGATTGGCAGTCGGAGAGTCCCCGATTCTAGTCAATTGGCTCGTCCTGTCAAGCCCTAGCACCTATATGATTGTCCTGACTGTATCATTCTTATGGCAAACTACCACCCCTTTTTATCATATATGTGCTAAAAGGTCGTTGCTGAGGGTCTTAGTGCCTTGAGTAGGACATTAAACTGCATCTAGTGGTGAGGTTCACATTCTGGAGCTTTTGGAAATGCGGATTACTCCTGCATTGCCATTACTCCCAGGTCCACTTTAACCTGGAGTGGTAGTACCATCTTTGGGGTAAATAGATAAAAAATTGAATGCACAACAATAATGATTAGTATTATCTGCGTTATTCAGACTATTGTCCCCATCTTCATTGTTATTTGTACAACGTTTCGGCCGATATACCCTCCGGCCTTCTTCAGGTATTTCTTGTCGGACTCGGGAACCTTCTTTTCGAACTCGGGAACTTTCTTGTCATATTCGGGAGCCATCACAGAACTTTGAACCTAACCCTTTATTTATTCCACGGGGGTACCCTGTTCTCATTCCGCTAACCATAGCTGGGGTAGGAGTTGTGTTAATTAATTATTTTTCTAACTGCTTTCACTCAGGATTGAACTCGGGTACCGGAGATAACTGTCACTTAAAACTGTCTTAACCTAACTGCCTTAACCTAACTGCCTTATCCACTCGGCCACGTGTCCAATTGGACCGAAACGGCCGAAACATTGTACAAATAACAATGAAGATAGGGACAATAGTCCGAATAACGCAGATAATACTAATCATCAAGCCTCATCTCAAACATTCAGAGAAATAATAATGATTAGATATGAAAATAAAAATTTAAGCTCTCTCTCCACGGATATGACGAGCAAGTTGAATGTTCTTTGGCATGATGGGGTGACACGTTTAGCGTGGATGGCACACAAGTTGGTATCTTCAAAAAGACCAACCAAACAAACATGACTTTGGCGTAAAATAAATCAAGTGTTGACATGCTGTAAAATCTAACCAACATGTTTTTTATTTGTAGGAGGAAAATTTCTTGTATTCATTTGAATGTAAATTGTATGTTTATTAAAGATTTAACGATAAAGTTAAGAATTAGTAGTATTATTAGCGTTATTCGGACTATTGTCCCCATCTTCATTGTTATTTGTACAACGTTTCGGCCGATATACCCTCCGGCCTTCTTCAGGTATTTTTTGTCGGACTCGGGAACCTTCTTTTCGAACTTGGGAACTTTCTTGTCGTATTCGGGAGCCATCACGGAACTTTGAACCTAACCCTTTATTTAGTCCACGGGGGTATCCTGTTCTCATTCCGCTAACCATAGCTGGGGTAGGAGTTGTATTAATTAATTATTTTTCTAACTGCTTCACTCAGGATTTTCCAATTGGACACATGGCCGAGTGGATTAGGCAGTTAGATTAAAAGACAGTTCTAAATGACAGTTATCTCTGGTTCCCGAGTTCAATCCTGAACATTTCAGCCAGAAACCCTTAATAGAAGTCAGTGTTCATTTTCTGGTAATCTTTAACTTTAAGAGACTAAATTCTTACCATAAAATTGTGCTTGCACATTATTTGAAATGAAGTTAACTGTTACTAAAAAACACATTTTATGATAAAAGTAATTGGTAATTTGCTTGAAGCATTGTTAAGTATGTTATAAAATATTAAAATTCGAAGGCAATACAATGCGTATAAAAAAATAAAGACAAAAAGATGTTTTTTATGTCTTATCGATTTCGAAGCAAGAGCTTCATCATCAGAGTTTATTTTCAGAAATGACGTGCTTAAGTTTTTATCTGTGTGGTTATAATTTCTCTTCTTATTTCCTTTTCCTCTCCTTTTTTTTCCTCTCTTTCTTCTTCTCCTCTTTTATGAATGGAATGGGCGAATAACTAATTTCTTATTTCTCTCTTTTTTTTTTCCTTTTTGTTTAAAAAAGATCGGCTGTCATTCGGTCAAATGTTGCAACTATGTTGCCAATATGTTGCCACTGTGTGATAGATATATTACAGCAAACTCACTTTTCCCTAATCCCAATTATCTACCCAGAGCTCAATGGGTGACACAACAGTTCACATTTTGTCTAGTACATTCCTATATGCTTGTCATTTGGGAAACTCATGTGGTGTAATGGTTAGCAAGCTAGATTCGCAGACCATTGTTAATGAGTTTGATTCTCATTGGGCGCCCTATACTTCTGGCCTTGTGCCACATGTAAGCTAAGCTTGGTGAATAGCTGTATGCTTGACATTTAAAAGAATTTTTTTTTTTTTTAACTTTTATTTTCTAGGTTTAAACATGGAGGATTTGAAAAAGGAAGTGACGCAGTTCAGTAAGTGCAAGCTGAAGAAAACAGAGACGCGTATCACGACCCCTGGGGGTCAAACCTTGATTGAGAAAAAGGATGACCAGGGACGATTGGTTGCCACCAACGCTAACCAGTGCCGTTGGGGATTTGTTGGTGATCTCAGACGTGATTTACAGGTTGGGGAAATCCGACCTGGTCTTATCTTGGGTAGGTCTACTATGTTTTGTTTAGATTTCATAAAAAGGTAAATATTCAAAGTCTCTCAAACTCCACCCTGTTGGCTGGGGCGTAAGAATACACCGACTGCACCTCTGCAGAGGGGTCCCCTGTTGGCCATGGGTGGCGACTGTGATGCTTAGGCTAGATGGGCGGTTGAGGAGGCCCCCTCCGATCAGTAGGCTGGTCACGTCAAGCCCTAGCATCTATATGATTGTCCCGACCTATTGTCCTTATGGTAACCCCAATCCTTTTTATCATATGGGTGCTAGAAGGCGGTGGCCGAGGGTCTACATGTCCTGGGTATGATGTTAAATTCTCTCAGATGGTGAGGTTCCAGTTTTGGAGAATGTGGAGTACCCCTTCATCACCATTGCTCCCTGGTCCACTCTGACCCGGAGTGGTAGTACCTGTTAGGGTCCCATCTATGGGTTAAATAGAAAATTGTTTATAAAAAAATTAAGTATCCATTAAGAATGAATTTATTTAAAAACTTTATCGGCATTAAATGACCCACTGAGGTTGATATGCGTAAAAAAACCAAACCTAAATCTCTCAAACTCTCTTTCATGTGGCTGAAGAGAGGCAAACATTATTCCAGTGACAAGGAAGTGAAATTTGTATTAAAGAAGTGGCTCAAAGAACAGTCAACAAAATTTTACGGGCCTGGGATACATGCTCTCATTGGAAGGTGGAACATTGCTATTGAGAGAAACAGTGACTATGTGGAGAAGTAGGGATGTGATCCACAGAGGACCAGCTTCATTTTGATGTATGATACATGTTCCTGTGTTGGTAATTATAACTGCCTTAAACAAAATGGCATTACTTTTTGATTCACCTATGTGGAGAAGTAGGGATGTGATCCACAGAGGACCAGCTTCATTTTGATGTATGATACATGTTCCTGTGTTGGTAATTATAACTGCCTTAAACAAAATGGCATTACTTTTTGAATCGCCTATGTGGAGAAGTAGGGATGTGATCCACACAGGACCAGCTTCATTTTGATGTATGATACATGTTCCTGTGTTGGTATTATACCTGTCCTAAACAAAATGACATTACTTTTTGACTCCCTGATGTGGAGAAGTAGGGATGTGATCCACAGAGGACCAGCTTCATTTTGATGTATGATACATATTCCTGTGTTGGTAATTATACCTGTCCTAAACAAAATGGCATTACTTTTTGAATCGCCTATGTGGAGAAGTAGGGATATGATCCACAGAGGACCAGCTTCATTTTGATGTATGATACATGTTCCTGTGTTGATAATTATACCTGTCCTAAACAAAATGGCATTAATTTTTTATTCACATATGTGGAGAAGTAGGGATGTGATCCACAGAGGACCAGCTTCATTTTGATGTATGATACATGTTCCTGTGTTGATAATTATACCTGTCCTAAACAAAATGGCATTACCTTTTGACTCCCTGATATGGAGAAGTAGGGATGTGATCCACAAAGGACCAGCTTCATTTTGATGTATGATACATGTTCCTGTGTTGGTGATTATACCTGTCCTAAACAAAATGGCATTACTTTTTGAATCACCCTCGTATTATTTATTGGAAAGTCAACAGTAAGATTTATATGTAACGAAATTGTAAATCCTCATTTTTGGCTTAAATAGCTCCTCTTGATTTTTGTTTTGTTTCAATGAAAATTCTACAGGTCGTGCTAGTATTGAATCATTTTTCCTGTTCTTTTTTTTTTTTTTTTTTTTTTTTTAGGGTCACAAGATGTTGCACAATCTCTTGAAACTCTGGAAAAACACAATGTCACCCACATCCTGAACGTTGCTACTGGGGTGGAGAATCTCTACCCCGACAAATTCACTTACAAATCCATCAAGATATACGATCTGCCCGACAGTAACATCAGGGCAGTATTTGACGAAGCATTTGAGTTTATCGATAAAGGTCGCAAGTTTGGCTGTGTCCTTGTCCACTGCAATGCAGGTATTTCAAGGGCAGCATCTATCACTATTGGCTATCTTATGAAGACGGAGAACATGACCTTTTCAGATAGTTTTTGGCACGTGAAGAGCAAGAGGTCGGTGATTCATCCGAATGCTGGTTTTGTTGATCAGCTCAGAGATTACGAGGAAATTCTAAATCCTTGAATTTTCGGATATACTTTTTTTTCTACAATTGCTTTTTTTTTTTTTTTTTTTTTTTTTTTTTAGCCAGTGTCCAGGGTTTTTTGCTTTCGAGCCTTTTTTTTTTTTTAACTTTATGGGCATTGGCTTATCTTTTTTTATATTTCTCTATCACTGCTGATTTACTTGTTCCACACTTTATCTACCACTGCCATCTGCAATAGCCATGTTCCAAAATAACAGCCATTTTCCCTTATTATCATGAGTTTCAGAATTCCAACTTCATGGGCCTTCAGTCTAAACCATTTTCTAAGAGCTGACGACCACAGGCATTTTTTGGCAGTCCCTCATTTTGATCGTCAGGCGTTAATGATAAAATGATAAAAATAAGCCTGAATATCTGAGTGTAGGTGTTAGGGTATTAGTCTAGTTTGAACACTTACACTCAGATATCTCATGCTTAAAAAAAACAATTTATATATATATATATATATATATGTAGATATATTGGTAATTTTTCTGAGATAAAATAAAGGAAAATAAAGTGTTCAATTACAAGTGTAAGAGCTTTATTTATTAAATATAACTGTTTATACAGAGGTTTAATATATATATATATATATATATATATATATATATATATATGGGGAAAGAGGATTGGAACGAATCCGACAGAATGTGGTAGAAATATAAGGAATGAAAGGACAAAACTCAGACCAAAAATGTGTAGTATATTTTGCTGGAGTGTTGAACTCGGCTACGTCAGCTTATATTGAATTACCAGGATCATACAAGAAGGGGGAAGTTTGAAGCCGAGTTCAACACTCCAGCGAAATATACTACACTTTTTTGTCTGGGTGATATTTATATTAATTGTTGTTTGCGATGTGATTTAAAAAAAAAGATCTTGGGCATTTTCGGATGGCCTGGCATTTTGATCATCGGGTGTTTTCAAGCACTCTGGTTGATCAAGAGTTAACTCTTAACATACTGTTGAGAATTTTCTAAGTCCAATTCCTATAAGGATATATAAAAAAATGGCTAAAAATGGCCTTTTCATTTACAGTTAACTGTAATTTCCCATCAATCAAAGAATTAGTAAAAAAAGGATATAAAAAAATAAGATTATCATAATTATTTAAAAAGATATTATCAAAATATTAAATATATATATATATATATATATATATATATATATATATAAGGATATCATTTATAATTAATAAATTAAAAATAAAAAGATTAGTAAAAAAAAAACTAGCACCTTATGATTGTCCCACTTATTGCCCTTATGGAAAACCCCCAACCCTTTTTATCATATATGTGCTAGATGGCAGTGACTGAGGGTCTTAGTGTCCTGGGTATGACATTAAACTCTATCTGCTGGTGAAGTTCAAATTCTGAAATTCTTGGGAAATATGGAGTACGCCTTCATTACCTTTGCTCTAGGTACACTCTGACCCACAGTGGTAGTACCTGTTAGGGTCCCATCTATAGTTTAAACAGAAGGAAAAAAAAGTGTTTAAAAAAAAAAAGAAAATTTAATACCTATCAAGCATAAATAGAACAAAATGTCTTCAGCATAAAATAACCCAACAAGGGTTGATATGCCATAAAATCCACTAAACAAAAAAAAAAAAAAAGAAAAAATTTAAATAAACTTATTTAAAAAAGAAAATTTAATACCTATCAAGCATAAATAGAACAAAATGTCTTCAGCATAAAATAACCCAAAAAGGGTTGATATGCCATAAAATCCACCAAACGAAAAAAAAAAAAAAATTATTTATATTTATTTGAATTTCTAAAATGAGGAATAATTGTTGACCTTCATTTGAAATTTATAAAAATGTGGGTAATCTGAACATTAGCTACATAAATGAGAGTATGTTTCATAATGAGGAAGCCATTTGTTTTGGTCGGCCATTTTCATTTCACCGTAAATCTACACTGAAAATACGAATTTGTTTGAATCAATACAACTGCATGTTTAAACATGAAAATATCATAAAATGTGTTGTTAATTGTGCTTGCGCATTATTTGAAATGAACTTAATTGTTATTAATAACACATTTTATGATATTTTTGTGTTAGAACATTCAGTTGTATTGATTCAAACAAATTCGTATTTTCAGTGTAGATTTATGGTGAAATGAAAATGGCCGACCAAAACAAACGGCTTCCTCAAAGTGAAATAAATAAGGGGAGATTATTTTCATTTATTTAGCTAATGTTCAGATTACTAAAATTTGTTTACTGAGGAAATTCTCAATCCTTTGTTTCAGAATTCTTTCTACAGTATTAAATAACCCACAATGGTTGATCTGCCATTAAATAAAGAAATCAAAACAAAAAGATTATTATAATTAGGAAAGAAAAAAGGAAAAAAAAGAACAAGAGGCGATATGATTGAAGTCTACAGATATACCCATGGATTTTATTCAACGAACTTTGATCTACTAAACATTGCTCAAAATATCAATACTAAAAATTAGAACTCTTAAAAAATGTTTGCAAAAAAAATGCAAGACAAAATTATTTTAGTCACAGATTGGTGAATACATGGAATAAACTACCATCATCAGTAGTGAATGCCTCATCTGTAAACTCCTTTAAGGCAATGTTAGATAATCCGTGGAAAGATTATAAATATTCTGTGGAATTAAGATGAATGTTTATAAGGAACACCTGACAGGTCTCAGACCTAATATACTAGCTGAAAGGATATTATTATTAGAAATGTAAAGATGTATAAACAAATATGTATATTAAAAAGATATATTGTTATAATTAGGTTAAATAAAATTATTATGAAGTAAAAGAAATATATAAAAAATATCACATTATTTTAATTAAGTAATATAAGATTATTATAAATTTATTAAAAAATATATTAAAAAAATATCATTATTAAATAGTTTATTATAATTAAGTAAAATAAGATTATTAAATTATTTTAAAAATTTATAAAAAAGATCAGTAAGTAAAATTATTTTAATGATTAGTAAAAAAAAAGATATAAAAAATATCAGATTATTTAACAGATTATTATTAGACGGCTTCCTCAAAGTGAAAGAAACAGGGGGAGGTTACTCTCATTTATGTAGCTAATGTTCAGATTACCAATTATGAAACATTATATAAATTAGGTAAAATAATTTTATTATAAAGATTAGTAAAAAATATCAGATTATTAAAACAAAGATTATTATAATGATGTAAATAAAAAAAGATTATATAAGTGTAAAGATATTTATAAAATATAAGATTATAAAAAAAAAAGATTATTATAATTATTTAAAAACAAAGGATTAGCAAAAAAATGGATAAAAATATCAGATTATTTAAGAGATTATAATATTATAAGAGATAATTAGGTAAAATAATTTTATTATAAAGATAAGTAAAAAATATATTTAAAAATATCAGATTATTAAACAGAAAAATTATCATAATTTGATAAGTAAAAAAGATTATAAAAAGTTTTCAAGATTATTAAAAACATTTTCAGAAATGTAAAAATATTTATAAAATATAAGATTATAAAAAAGAAAGATTATTATTATAATTATTTAAAAAAAGGATTATCAAAAATTAGTAAAAAAAAATGTAAGATTATTATAATTATTTTAAAACAGCAAAATATTAGTAAAAAAAATATGAAATTATTATAATTATTTTAAAAAATATTTTCAAAATATTAGTAAAAACAATATATTATCAAAATATTAGTAAAAAATATATCAAAATGTATTATCAAAATATTAGTAAAAAAATATAGCAAAATATTAATAAAAAATATATTAGATTATTAAAAAAATTATTATAAATAACAAAAAAAAGATTAGTTAAAAACAGTTATTTTTTTTTTATGTCCAGGTTTTTTTGTTTTTTGGCCTTTGAGCTTTATGGTCATTGGTATATCTTTTTTATATTCATAGTGAAAAAGCTAAAAAAAACAACCAAAGAAAAGCAAAAAAGTATTAAACTTATTTATATTTATTTGAATTTCTTCAATTTAATATCTAAGAGGAGGAATTATTATTATATAACGACACCCTCAGACTAGTGTCATTATGTTGATTGTTGTAACCACAACAAGCATGCGTGAAAATGTTAATTAAATTGTATCTAATTACCTGACAGTTGTGAGTTCAATCCTTAGGTTAGATATTAGAGAATATATATATATATATATATACACACACACACACCTTGGTTTAATGAATGACATTTCATGGTTGAATTACAAGATGTCTTCCAAAAATATCAAGACTGAAGCTGTATTTACCAATACCTTGGTTTAATGAATGACATTTCATGGTTGAATTACAAGATGTCTTCCAAAAATATCAAGACTGAAGCTGTATTTACCAACAAATAAATGAACAATGAATGAAACATTAATTTTCTTCAAAATAGTCCCCTTTACATTCAACACATTTATTTAATTTGGTCAAGGCTGAAATTGTATCTACCAAGACAGAAATGAAGTTAACAATAGCAGACCATCATTAGTGAGTTCAATTTTCACTGGTTGCACCCCATACTTCTGGTCTGGTGCCACAACTATACTAAGCTTAGTAAATAACTATACTATAATTCAAGATAATATAATTTATTCAAAACAAAACCAACCCTAGTATTATTTGGATTATTCGGACTATTGTCCTCATCTTCATTGTTATCTGTACAACGTTTTGGCCGATGTGCCCTCCGGCCTTCTTCAGGTATTTCTTATCAGACTCGGGAAACTTCTTTTCGGACTCGGAAATCTTCTTGTCGTAATCAAGAGCCTTCTTGGAACTTTGAACCTAACCCTTTATTCAGTCTATTTGGGTATCCTGTTCTCATTCCGCTAACCATAGTTGGGGTAGAGGTGTTAAGCTGTGTTAATTATCATTCTATGTTACTGCTACCCTTGACCCGGATAGAACCTGCAGTCTAGAGATAACTGTCACTTAGAACTGTCTTAACCTAACTCCTTTATCCACTAGGCTATGTGTCCAATTGTAGATAAAGGAGTTAGCAGAATGAGAACAGGATAGATCCGTGAACTGAATAAAGGGTTTGGTTCAAAGTTCCGTGATGGCTTCCGATTATGACAAGAAAGTTCCCGAGTCCGCGAAAGTTCCCAAGAGAGAATTATTTGCTGATAAATACTTACATAAGTACCTATGTAAAGGCTGCTGGGGAGAGCTTGATCCATTTGTTAAGGAGAGCCTTACAATTTAAGTGTAATTGGCAGCCAGCAGCAAAATTCTCCTCCAGAGAGCTCAACCTACCAGAGGAGGGGAGCATAGAGCAGAGGCTCGCAGACCTTTGTTTTCATTGATAATTTATTTTTCCTTAAACAACTGAAAGCCCTGATGAAGGTCTGTTTAAACAGACCGAAAAACTGCAGCATAGGCTTATTAAACATCATTCATTAATGAAACTTGTGTTTTTTCAATTACATATTGTCGGATTTACTTCCACTTTTTCTTCATATATATATATATATATATATATATATATATATATATATATATATATATATATATATATAAATAATGGGCCGGGTTAGCTCAGACGGTAGAGCCTTCGTCGAGAAACCAGAAGATTCCTAGTTCGATACCAGCCCTCGCCAACTCAGCGTATGAGTAGCACAGGGATCTGTGCGGTAAAATAAGGAGCTGATGGTATGGCGCTCCACCTCAGACGTTAAAAAAAAATCCCTTTGGTCTAGCGCTAGTGAAAAAGGGATAAACTCCCTCGCTGATTGGCTGATACTGACTTTTTAAAACTTTTTTATATATATATATACATGGAATTGCAAATATATATAGAACACCACTGCCAATCCCATACTTGAGAGAATGTAAAAGAACCTGTATTGTTTTGACAGTGGAAAGGATTTTACCTATGTCATCGACACTTCAGTTCTTGAGTCTTCCATGTATCTTTTTATGCATTTATATATCACCCACGTTTCTTCTAAAAAATCAATCATGCTATCACAAGGTCAACTCAGAGGGCACGGACTGGACTCTTTAACCTTTATCTGGCAACCAGTCTCAGAGAAGGAAAACTCTGAATTCAAACCAGTTATACTCCACTTAAAAATTAACCTTGTGTCGCATCCTGCTTGTGGTGGAGAGGTTGGGTAAATACAACGATTAGTTCAACACCCACAAAGTTCATTCTCCTACCCTGGGACATTTGTATGATTCTTCAATCCAACAGTCAACATCGTTTGTGTTTTATTTCCTATTCTGTGGCTTCAAGTTCAGATAGTGTCAACATTCTCAATCCCAGTGAGTGCTAATTTCTTTTCTCTGCATATCTAACTATTGTCTTCATTTTTATTGTTATCTGCACAACATTTAGGTTGATGTGTCCTCTGGCCTCCTTCAGATTTTCTTGTCAGACTCGGGAACCTTTGTGAAACTTTGAATCTAACCCTTTATTTAATCCATGGCAATAGACTGTTCTCATTCCATTAACCATGACTGAGTACAAGTGTTAAGCTATGTTAATTATTCTATGTTACTGTTACTCTTGACCAGCATTGAAACTGCAGCCTACAGACAACTGTCACTTAGAACTGTATAAACTCAGTGCCTATATCAGCTAAGCCATGAGTCGAATTGTGTAAAATTTTAAATGAAAATAAATAATATGTTAAACTAAGATATTTTCAATTTATTACAAAATTATTTTTTTTTAGAGTAAGCAAATTCATACCTTGCTTTTAAGGAATATATGTAGCTTAAGCATAAACCAAATATTTTGGGTTCAGGTTGATCAGATCAGATACTAAGAATCAAAAGCGTTATATAGCAACGATTCACAGCCCTTCTTTTAGATGAATAATGGAATAGCTTTAAACAAAGATGTCTGTACCTTGGACTGAAGGCTAGGTGTGTTTTGTGCTTCATTCTTCTTTCTTCTTTTTTTTTTAAAGATTTTCTAAGCTCAGATACTGAATGTCTGAGGGCCAGTTTTGGTTTAGATAGTTGCCACTGTTTATTAAAGTAGTAGCAATAACCAAACTCTAATATTAAGTTCTACAAAAATATACCTGTAAAGCAAAACTTATTACCATATATTGTTTCGCGCACTAAAATTAAAATTTTTGCTTCTGAAAGAAAAATTGTGATTTGGAATTGTAGGAAGCGCGTGGTGTAATGGTTAAAGTCATAGGAAATGGACTCGTCAACACGAGTTCAAATCCTGAACGTGGTAATTGCATTCCACTTAGCGCTAATACCCTTGGGAAAGGTATGAATTCTACTCTCCCTCCAGCTATGGGTAAATAGTAGGGCAGACTGGGCTCTTTAACCTTGGTTAGGCAACTGGTCTAGGAGAAGGAAAACTCTGAATTCAAACCTGTTAAACTGACCTTGTGTCACATCCTGCTCGTGCAGAGGGGTTGGTAAATATATGTGATTTTGCTACAGTGTGTGGTGTCAAAATTTGCTTCAGCTATAAAAGTCTTCTTTTTTTTTTTAATTAATATTAATTCCTCTATTTACAAAATTCTCCCCTTTTTTTTTTTTTTCCTTCTCTTTCTCTTTCTCAAAAATACCTTGCATCAAAATGACAAATCATTTTGAACGATATCAGAGACTGGTTTGGCTCAGTTGGTAGAGCACCTGTCTCAAAATCGCAAGGTTCCTATAAACTATTTACCTACAAACAATTCCAATACAAATCATATACTGTCCCATCTATGGGTTAAATAGAAAAATATGTTTATAAAAAAATAATTGAGTATCCATTTACAATGAATTTATTTCAAAACTTTGTTGACCCACTGAGGTTGATATGCCACAAAACAAAAACAAATCATATTAAAAAAAAAGAAAAAAAAACATTGGCATTAAATAACCCACAGGTATTTGGACTACTGTCCTCATCTTTATTATTGTCTGTACAACGTTTCGACCCTTTCGAAAATTCAGAGAAATAGTATAACCCACACAGTTTGATATGCCATTAAACAAAACCAACCCTAATATTAATATTTCTTATTAAAACAAAAATGAATGAATATTTAAATTAAACATCTATTTGAATTACTAATTTTAATAATAAATATATTTGATCTTTAAAAATTTTAATTTTTGCTCATGAATTAATAATTGTGATTTTGCTACAATGTGTGGTGTCAAAATGTGCTTGAGCTATAAAATTCTTCTTTTTTTTATATTAATATTAATAATAAAATAATCCCGGTTATTTCCTATAAATCTAACATAAACAAAGGGAACCACTCTTGACTGATAAATTATTTATTTTTCCTAGTAGATCAATAAATAATTTATCAGTCAAGAGTGGTTCCCCTTTGTTTATGTTAGACTTATAGGAAATAACCATAATCCCTCTATTTACATAATTCTCTTTTTTTTCTTCTCTTTCTCTAAGACTACTACAACTGAAGAAACATCTCAAAGCAATATGCTGGGTATTTATGCAACTACTACTACTACTACACTATATATATCTATTAATAATGGAGATTCGCTTCCGGTTTTTGTCTGTAACAAAAACTACGTCACTGCTTACGTCACATTACCTGAAATCGTCATAACAGAATAAATACACTCAAAATTTGAGCATGCAACATTAGACAGTCCTCATTGTTTTTTAAAACAAGTTTTAATAAATACATCCCCAATATCATATATTTATATATAGTTTGTTTTATTTTAATAGATATTCAAAGTTAATTGAACTTAGTTTCGATTTCAAATTGTTTTATTTTGTTTTTTTTACTCTTTTAATAAATTTGATGATTTCATGATTTATGATTCAGACTCTTCGACATTTAATTTTTAACTTCCACCTGCTCAAGCCATATCTTTCAAAAATTTATTTTTACATTGCCCGGAGGGCGTTTTTTATTTTGCTATTATATACAATGTTGTCTTTTGATAACAGCTTGAAATGACGATTGAATGTGATGAATTACCAGATATGAGATTCTAAGACCCTTCAGTTTTTTCCTTGCTTAATTTATTTTTCAGTTTTATATATATATATATATATATATATATATATATATAGTTAATTTTTTGTTATTATTATTGGAGAAATGATTATAAAGTGCTCAATTACTTCTGTAAGAGCTGTTTTTATTTATTTATTTATTTATAGTCACCAATACAATTAAAAGTCCGTCTTACCAATGGTTTCGTAACATCACTTTTAGGTGATTATCCGTCTACTTGTAGGACTGTATATAAATTATTTGTATTAGAAATAATTACTTAAAGCTATATAAAGACTTGTAAATTATTAGTATTAGTATTATAGAGGAATAGTTACTTGATGCTATACATGCTTGCAAATTATTAGTATTAAAAAATAGGAATAGTTATATGAAACGATATAGTTGCTTGAAAAAAAAAGGACTTATGTCAACATTAAGTAACCCAACAATGGTTGACATGTCATAAACCCAATCAACCAATCAAAATGTATCTGGAGATCACACACACACAAATAAACAAACAACAAAGACCTACCTTACCCCAAAAAAGGGATAGGCCAAATCTGGAATTATACTAAGACATTGTTGGACAGACACACATAAACACATTTACACATACACATGCAGAGAATTTGGAAGATGATATCATTAGGCATAGAATAGAATGGACAAATCCTAGTAACAAGTTAACAGCTCCAGAACTTAGCTTTCAGAAATCTTCTGATGAAGGGATATTTATCCCGAAGTATTAAGAATAAATCAAAGGTAAATCGACAACATTACAGTTACCTCATTTTTCTTTACACTTGAATTGTGATAGCCTTCAAAACCAACCACCAAACCAATATAAACACAATGCTTCAAGCAAATTATTAAACTCTTAGATATATATATATATATATATATATATATATGAGAAGTAAATATACAAACGATGTGTTTTTGATATGGCTTCTTTTTTTTTTTATTAGCTGACAATTTTTGGGAGAATATGTTTTTAATTGAAGTCGTACCTAATTTTGGAAGTTAATTAATTAATAATTAATTAATAATTAATTAATTAGGCGGGCATACCTATTCAAATGTAAGGCTAAACAAATCGAGAAAAAATCAATCTCTGTATGTACATTTCAGCCTAAATGATTGATTTTTCTCGATTTGTTTAGCCTTACATTTGAATAGGTATGCCCGCCTAATTAATTAATTATTAATTAATTAACTTCCAAAATTAGGTATGACTTCAATTAAGCACATATTCTCCCAAAAATATATATATATATATCAATAGGTAATTTATATATACCAATTTCTTAATACTCATGAACTTAATGAAAAACCTAACATAAAAATTGTTACCAGTTAGATATTCATGAAGTTAAATGAAACAAATCATATATATCAAATCCAGAATTTAGCTTTCAGAAATCTGATGAAGGGATCTTTATGCCGAAATATTAAAAAAAAAATCAAAGGTAAATGAACAACATTATAGTTACTTCATTTTTCTTTACACTTGCATTGTAATAACCTTCAAAACCAACCAACCAACCACCAAAACAAAATATTTGCATCACTGAATTGTCATTTATGATATGTTCTTTTTTTTTTTTGTTAAGCGGCATCGCTTGACCAGTTTTAATGGTTCTTGCTTAAATGAAAATAATTATTTTGTATATTTGGCTTTTAAAAATTAAATTTTGACAATAAACTTTTGCTATTCCTTTTCAATCTGATCTTTTGTGATTTCTTTTTTATAGGAACATTTTATTAATGTTTGTTTGTTTATTGATTTTAACGGCATATCAACCCGTCCGGGGTTATGTCATGCATGCCTAATCTGATTTGTCTGGAGAGAGTATGTCTGGTACACTTTGCTAGACTATATTCAGTTTTAACATTATTTAACACTAGCAGGACCTGTGGAGAGAATGCACCTCTGCAGAGGGGTAAGACTCCCCCAATGGGGCCACCTGTTTACCGTGGGTGGCGACCCGTGATGCTTAAGGACAGTCTTGGTAGATAAGCAGTCCATGACATGCAACACTTCACTTAGAACCTTACTTAGGCTAGATGGGCGGTCGGAGAGGCCCTCTCTGATTAATCGGCTGGCCACGTCAAGCCCTAGCACCTATATGATTTTCCCAACCCTATTGCCCTTATGGCAAGCCCCAACCCTTTTTATCATATGGGTGCTAGAAGGCGGTGGCTGCGGGACTACATGTCCTGGGAATGACGTTAAACTCTATCTGATGGTGAGATTCCAGTTTTGGAGGTTTGGGGAATGTGGAGTACCCCTTCATCACCATTGCTCCCTGGTCCACTCTGACCCAGAGTGGTAGTACCTGTTAGGGTCCCATCTATGGGTTAAATAGAAAACATGAGTTTATAAACAAAATTGTATTATCCATTAAAATGAAATTATTTCAAAACTTTGTTAGCATTAAACATTTTTTTACCAATAGAAGTATTCGGCATAAAATAACCCAAGGGGTTGACATGCCATAAAACCCAACCAACCAAACCAAACCTGTGGATATACTACACTATCGCAAATTTCTTACTTGTCTCATTTTATTTTACACAATTTTAAAAATGAAACATTCCAAAGGATCTTTCGTCTCTTAAATACCCAACGTAAAATTAAAATGAATTCCCTTTCTTTCTTTGATAAAAACGGAATGGTCCATTATTTAGCTGAGATGATGACACTCATAAGAAATAAGAATTCGGTGGATGAGCAACACCAGATAATCCGGATTTACATTTTTTAAATTTCATCTTGGATAATTTGGACAGTCTCATTTTTAACCAGAGGGTGTTACTAGATGATAATGGTCATACTTTTTAGGAACACGAGTATTAATATAAATATTTTGCCGCATTGTGCACCACAAATGATACACAAAGAACTGTCCAAAAACGTGATGTACACCATATTTGGTACACACCTATAAAAGTATATTTATTCTTAAAATGGCCATGAATCAGTTGTAATTATCAAATTTCAAAATACAAAACATTAATACTGTTAAGGAGTGTTCAAAGTAAACAACGATATAACAGAAAATCTTTATTTGTAAATGCAAATGAGAAAATATTTTTTTTTAAACCTCACATAATTGCATTTCAATGAATCCTAGTTAGATGCCTTCAAATTATTCACAAAAATCATCAAAGTATTTTGTGCAGCTGGACCAAGTAACCAATAAGCACCCCAAATCATCAACCTAATGAAAGGTTTATATTTTAACTCATGCACGGTACGGGAGAGAACTCAACGCATCTACACAGCCTTCTTTTAGATGAATAATGGAATAGCTTTAAAAAAGATGTCTGTACCTTGGACTGAAGGCTAGGTGTGTTTTTGTGCTTCATTCTTCTTCTCTTCTTTTTTTTAAAGATTTTCTAAGCTCAGATGCTGAATGTCTGAGGGCCTTTTTGGTTTGATAGTTGCCACTGTTTATTAAAGTAGTAGCAATAACCAAACTCTAATATTAAGTTCTACAAAAATATACCTGTAAAGCAAAACTTATTACCATATATTGTTTGGGCGCACTAAAATTAAAATTTTTGCTTCTGAAAGAAAAATTGTGATTTGGAATTGTAGGAAGCGCGTGGTGTAATGGTTAAAGTCATAGGAAATGGACTCGTCACAACGAGTTCAAACTCTCGAACGTGTATTGCATTCCACTTAGCGCTAATACCCTTGGGAAAGGTATGAATTCTACTCTCCTCCAGCTATGGGTAAATAGTAGGGCAGACTGGGCTCTTTAACCTTGTTAGGCAACTGGTCTAGGAGAAGGAAAACTCTGAATTCAAACCTGTTAAACTGACCTTGTGTCACATCCTGCTCGTGCAGAGGGTTGGTAAATATATGTGATTTTGCTACAGTGTGTGGTGTCAAAATTTGCTTCAGCTATAAAAGTCTTCTTTTTTTTTTAATTAATATTAATTCCTCTATTTACAAAATTCTCCCCTTTTTTTTTTTTTCCTTCTCTTTCTCTTTCTCAAAAATACCTTGCATCAAAATGACAAATCATTTTGAACGATATCAGAGCACTGGTTTGGCTCAGTTGGTAGAGCACCTGTCTCAAAATCGCAGGTTCCTATAAACTATTTACCTACAAACAATTCCAATACAAATCATATACTGTCCCATCTATGGGTTAAATAGAAAATATGTTTATAAAAATAATTGAGTATCCATTTACAAGAATTTATTTCAAAACTTTGTTGACCCACTGAGGTTGATATGCCACAAAACAAAAACAAATCATATTAAAAAAAAAGAAAAAAAACATTGGCATTAAATAACCCACAGGTATTTGGACTACTGTCCTCATCTTTATTATTGTCTGTACAACGTTTCGACCCTTTCGAAAATTCAGAGAATAGTATAACCCACACAGTTTGATATGCCATTAAACAAAACCAACCCTAATATTAATATTTCTTATTAAAAACAAAATGAATGAATATTTAAATTAAATCTATTTGAATTACTAATTTTAATAATAAATATATTTGATCTTTAAAAATTTTAATTTTTGCTCATGAATTAATAATTGTGATTTTGCTACAATGTGTGGTGTCAAAATGTGCTTGAGCTATAAATTCTTCTTTTTTTTATATTAATATTAATAATAAATAATCCGGTTATTTCCTATAAATCTAACATAAACAAAGGGAACCACTCTTGACTGATAAATTATTTATTTTTCCTAGTAGATCAATAAATAATTTATCAGTCAAGAGTGGTTCCCCTTTGTTTATGTTAGACTTATGGAAATAACCATAATCCCTCTATTTACATAATTCTCTTTTTTTCTTCTCTTTCTCTAAGACTACTACAACTGAGAAACATCTCAAAGCAATATGCTGGGTATTTATGCAACTATAACTACTACTACTACACACTATATATATCTATTAATAATGGAGATTCGCTTCCGGTTTTTGTCTGTAAAAAAACTACGTCACTGCTTACGTCACATTACCTGAAATCGTCATAAACAGAATAAATACACTCAAAATTTGAGCATGCAACATTAGACAGTCCTCATTGTTTTTTAAAACAAGTTTTAATAAATACATCCCCAATATCATATATTTATATATAGTTTGTTTTATTTTAATAGATATTCAAAGTTAATTGAACTTAGTTTCGATTTCAAATTGTTTTATTTTGTTTTTTTTACTCTTTTAATAAATTTGATGATTTCATGATTTATGATTCAGACTCTTCGACATTTAATTTTTAACTTCCACCTGCTCAAGCCATATCTTTCAAAAATTTATTTTTACATTGCCCGGAGGGCGTTTTTTATTTTGCTATTATATACAATGTTGTCTTTTGATAACAGCTTGAAATGACGATTGAATGTGATGAATTACCAGATATGAGATTCTAAGACCCTTCAGTTTTTTCCTTGCTTAATTTTTTTTTCAGTTTATATATATATATATATATATAGTTAATTTTTTTGTTATTATTATTGGAGAAATGATTATAAAGTGCTCAATTACTTCTGTAAGAGCTGTTTATTTATTTATTTATAGTCACCAATATAATTAAAAGTCTGTCTTACCAATGGTTTCAGAACATCACTTTTAGGTGATTATCCGTCTACTTGTAGGACTTATATAAATTATTTGTATTAGAAATAATTACTTAAAAGCATATAAAGACTTGTAAATTATTAGTATTAGATAGGAATACTTGAAACTATAGACTATATGAATTATTTGTATTAGAAATAATTACTCAAAGCAATATAAAGACTTGTAAATTATTAGTATTAGATAGGAATACTTGAAATGTAGGACTATATAAATTATTTGTATTAGAAATAATTACTTAAAACCATATAAAGTCTTGTAAATTATTAGTATTAGACAGGAATACTTGAAACTATAGAATGTGTATATATTATTTGTATTAGAAATAATTACTTTAAGCCATATAAAGACTTGTAATTATTAGTATTAGATAGGAATACTTGAAACTGTAGGAATATATAAATATTTGTATTAGAAATAATTACTTAAAGACATATAAAGACTTGTAAATTATTAGTATTAGATAGGAATACTTGAAACTATAGGACTATATGAATTATTTGTATTAAGAAATATTACTCAAAGCAATATAAAGACTTGTAAATTTAGTATTAGATAGAATACTTGAAACTGTAGGACTATATAAATTATTTGTATTAGAAAATAATTACTTAAAACCATATAAAGTCTTGTAAATTATTAGTATTAGACAGGAATACTTGAAACTATAGAATTGTGTATATATTATTGTATTAGAAATAATTACTTAAAGCCATATAAAGACTTGTAAATTATTAGTATTATAGAGGAATAGTTACTTGAACGTTCTGTTGACGGATAATCACCTAAAAGTGATGTTCCGAAACCACTGGTAAGACGGACTTTTAATTGTATTGGTACTATATATATTATATATATATATATATATATATATAATCCAATGGTCAAGTGAAGAAATCTTTGTTACGATTTAGTATTTTCAAATGTCATAATTTACAGAGCTTAATGTGTGCTCTTATTTGTCAAAGTCACGGAGCAAAATTATATCAGGAAAAAATAACAAAGAAGATTTAGATTTTTAGCATTATAGACTATTTCAGGGACCTAGAGAAATTGTCTAGCTGTTCCCATCATCAGATGAAAAAAAAAATTTTTTGCATCTGATGATGGGAATAGCTAGACAACTTGAAACTATAAGAACCGTATAAAATTATTTGTATTAGAAAAATTACTTTAAGCCATATAAAGACTTGTAAATTATTAGTATTAAATAGGAATACTTGAAACTATAGGACTGTGTATAAAATTATTTGTATTAGAAATAATTACTTAAAGCCATATAAAGACTTGTAAATTATTAGTAATTATAGAGGAATACTTGAAACTATAGGACTGTATGAATTATTTGTATTAGAAATAATTACTTTAAGCCATATAAAGGCTTGTAAATTATTAGTATTAGATAGGAATACTTGAAACTATAGGACTGTATATAAATTATTTGTATTAGAAATATATTACTTAAAAGACTTGTAAATTATTAGTATTATAGAGGAATAGTACTTGATGCTATACATGCTTGCAAATTATTAGTATTAAAAAATAGGAATAGTTATATGAAACGATATAGTTGCTTGAAAAAAAAGGACTTATGTCAACTTAAGTAACCCAACAATGGTTGACATGTCATAAACCAATCAACCAATCAAAATGTGTCTGGAGATCACACACACACAAATAAACAAACAACAAAGACCTACCTTACCCCCAAAAAGGGATAGGCCAAATCTGGAATTATACTAAGACATTGTTGGACAGACACACATAAACACATTTACACATACACATGCAGAGAATTTGGAAGATGATATCATTAGGCATAGAACAGAATGGACAAATCCTAGTAACAAGTTAACAGCTCTAGAACTTAGCTTTCAGAAATCTTCTGATGAAGGGATATTTATCCCGAAGTATTAAGAATAATCAAAGGTAAATCGACAACATTACAGTTACCTCATTTTCTTTAACACTTGAATTGTGATAGCCTTCAAAACCAACCACCAAACCAATATAAACACAATGCTTCAAGCAAATTATTAAACTCTTAGATATATATAGATATATATATATATATGAGAAGTAAATATACAAACGATGTGTTTTTGATATGGCTTCTTTTTTTATTAGCGACAATTTTTGGAGAATATGTCCTTAATTGAAGTCATACCTAATTTGAAAGTTAATTAATTAATAATTAATTAATTAGGCGGGCATACCTATTCAAATGTAAGGCTAAACAAATCGAGAAAATCAATCTCTGTATGTACATTTCAGCCTAAATGATTGATTTTTCTCGATTTGTTTAGCCTTACATTTGAATAGGTATGCCCGCCTAATTAATTAATTATTAATTAATTAACTTCCAAAATTAGGTACGACTTCAATTAAGCACATATTCTCCCCAAAATATATAATATATATATATATATATCAATAGGTAATTTATATATACCAATTTCTTAATACTCATGAACTTAATGAAAAACCTAAAATAAAAGTAATGTTCCAGTTAGATATTCATGAAGTTAAATGAAACAAATCATATATATCAAATCCAGAATTTAGCTTTCAGAAATCTGATGAAGGGATCTTTATCCGAAATATTAAAAAAAAAATCAAGGTAATGAACAACATTATAGTTACCTCATTTTTCTTACACTTGCATTGTAATAACCTTCAAAACCAACCAACCAACCACCAAAACAAAATATTTGCATCACTGAATTGTCATTTATGATGTGTTTTTTTTTTTTTGTTAAGCAGCATCGCTTGACCAGTTTTAATGGCTTGCTTAAATGAAAATAATTATTTTTGTATATGGCTTTTAAAAATTAAATTTTGACAATAAACTTTTGCTATTCCTTTTCAATCTGATCTTTTGTGATTTCTTTTTTATAGGAACATTTTATTAATGTTTGTTTGTTTTGATTTTAACGGCATATCAACCCGTCCGGGGTTATGTCATGCCTAATCTGATTTCTTAGAGAGTATGTCTGGTACACTTTGCTAGACTATATTCAGTTTTAACATTATTTAACACTAGCAGGACCTGTGGAGAGAATGCACCTCTGTAGAGGGTAAGACTCCCCCAATGGGGCTACCTGTTTCCGTGGGTGGCGCACTCGTGATGCTTAAGGACAGTCTTGGTGGATGAGCAGTCCATGACATGCAACACTCACTTAGAACCTTACTTAGGCTAGACGGGCGTCGGAGAGCCCTCCGATAATCGGAGGCTCGGAGAACCCTCCGATCAATCGGAGGGGCTCGGAGCCCCTCCGTAATCGGTGGCACGTCAAGCCCTAGACCTATATGATTTTCCCAACCATATTGCCCTTATGGCAAGCCCCAACCCCTTTTATCATATGGGTGCTAGAAGGCGGTGCTGCAGGCTACATGTCCTGGGAATGACATTAAACTCTATCTGATGGTGAGTCCAGTTTTGGAGGTTTGGGAATGTGGAGCACCCTTTCATTACCATTGCTCCCTGGTCCACTCTAACCAGAGTGGTAGTACCTGTTAGGGTCCCATCTATGGATTAAATAGAAACATGAGTTTATAACAAAATTGTATTATCCATTAAAATGAAATTATTTCAAAACTTTGTTAGCATTAAACATTTTTTACCAATAGAAGTATTCGGCATAAAATAACCCAAGGGGTTGACATGCCTAAAACCCAACAACCAAACCAAACCAAACCTGTGGATATACTACATATCACAGATTTCTACTTCTCATTTTATTTCAACACAATTTAAAAATGAAACATTCCAAATGGTCTTTCGTCTCTTAAATACCAAACGTAAAATTAAAATGAATTCCTTTCTTTCTTGATAAAAACGGAATGGTCCATTATTTAGCTGAGGTGATGACACTCATAAGAAATAAGAATTCGTGGATGAGCAACACACAAGATAATCCGGATTTACATTTTTTAAATTCATCTTGGCTGTTTTAGACAGTCTCATTTTTAACCAGAGGGTGTTACTAGATGATAATGGTCGTACTTTTTAGGAACACGAGTATTAATATAAAGATTTTGCCAACTGATTCTATAATAATGTGCTAAGAAAACGTGTCTGGCACAGTTTGCTAGACTATGTTCATTTTAACATTGTTGATTGTCTCTTTTTGTTCCGCTGGAGCCTGCCATAGCGGTTGTCTGTCGCTAGTAGCGGCGGCTGTTGTGTTCGGCGGGGTGGTTCACTGTCTCCGTTAGGTGTGGTTGTCGTCGTTGCATACGCGCGGCATTCGCGAATCGACTGACATCCGCGAACAGGTGGGATTTTGCCGTCGCTATCTTGTTTCGAACCCCATTTTGTTCGGGTTTCTCCAAGCAGATTCTTACTTGTCTCATTTTATTTCATACAAATATTTANAAATGAAACATTCCAAATGATTTTTTCGTCTCTTAAATGCCAAACGTAAAATTAAAATGAATTAAAAAAAAAGAAAAGTTACTTGTTTGTTTTATTTGTAATATTAAAATTGTGAATTACGGAAAATATTTTGGTAGGACATAGGCCGGGTTAGCTCAGTCGGTAGAGCGTCCGGCTAGCAACCACAAGGTTCCTAGTTCTATACCGGTCCTCGCCAACTCAGCGTATGAGTAGCACAGGGATCTGTGCGGTAAAGTAAGGAGCTGATGGTAGGTGTGGCGCTCCACCTCAGATGCCCAAACAATCTCCTTGGTCTAGTGCTATTGAAAAGGGGATAGACTCCCTCGCTGACTGGCTGATACCGACTTTAGGCCGCCCCGACGACTTTACTTTTTACTTATATATGTAATGGAATTGCAGATCATTGTTTCTGGCTTAAATAGCTCCTCTTGATTTTTGTTTCGTTTCGTGAAAATTCTATGGGTCCCGCTAGCAATTTAATCATTACAACATTTGATATGTTTACTTAAGAGATATTGCAAAATAGTTCAATATGTAAAAAGTATAATAATCTTGATTTAACTCTCTCACTCTTTATTTTTCTTTCTTTCTTTCCTTATTTTCATCTTTTCATTATGTTCAATTGAAACAGATTAACATTATCACTTCCACACGCTCACCCTCTCTCTCTGTGTTTCGCCTACTCTTTCTTTCTTATTATATTTTTTCTGTATAACATGTCCTTTTTTTTCCTTTCTTTCTTTGATAAAAATGGGATGGTCCATTATTTAGCTGAGGTAATGACACTCATAAGAAATAAGAATTCGGTGAATGAGCAACACCAGATAATCCGGATTTCCATTTTTTAAATTTCATCTTGGACAATTTGGACAGTCTCATTTTTAACCAGAGGGTGTTACTAGATGATAATGGTCATACTTTTTAGGAACACGAGTATTAATATAAAGATTTTGCCGCATTGTGCACCACAAATGATACACAAAGAACTGTTCAAAACCGTGATGTACACCATATTTGGTACACACCTATAAAAGCAAATATATTCTTAAAATGGTCAGTTTTAATTATCAAATTTCAAAATACAAAACATTAATACTGTTAAGGGGTGTTTAAAGTTAACGATATAACAGAAAATTTTTATTTGTTACTGCAAATGACAATAATAATAATTAAAAAAAAACAAACTCACATCCTTGCATTTCAATGAATCCTAGTTAGATGCCTTCAAATTATTCAGAAAAATCATCAAAGTATTTTATGCAGCTGGATCAAGTAACCAATAAGCACCCCAAATCATCAACTTAATAAAAGGTTCATATTTTAACTCATCACCGGTAACTTCTGCTTCCAAATTTTTGTAAACAAATGATTTTAATCAGAAGTTTACAGAGATGTTGAACTTACGATAAATTAGATAAATAGATGGTTGGTACAGTAATCTAATTAAAATTCAATAGCAAAATCTTTTTTTAAATAAATACTTTTTAATCAAAAATTTATGAATATTTGTCAGCACTTTACGGTGATTTAAAAAAAGACGGAAGACGTTTTTATACTAAAATAGTTTTTACTTAATCAGAAGAGAAATGCAATTATGTTTATTTAAATAAAAATACAGTTTTTATTTACAAAATAATTTTATGCTCATTTAAATAAAAGGATGCTGTTCAGAAATAGTATCACACAATTTGTCAAATTTGTTTTTGTCAGATACAAGATAATTGCAAAAATCGTTTGTTCGTTTATTTTCAAATATTTGAAAGCAAAACTTACCAGTGATGAGTTAAAATATGAACCTTTCATTAAGTTGATGATTTAGGGTGCCTATTGGTTACTTGGTCCATGCAGCTTTACAGAGGTAAGTCCTTTCAAACTCACCTCTGCAAAGCTGCACACAATATTCACTCCAATATCTGGTTTGGTACTGAAGTCATAAGAGTTGGAACATGGCGCCGGGCAGGAATAAGTAATGTCTTAACAATCGCGACCGACGTGTAAAAGAAAGCAAATAATTTATCAGTCAAGAGTGGTTCCCCTTTGTTTATGTTGGAGTTATAGGAAATAACCCGAATGTTTGTCCAGATAAGGGCCGATACAGCTTGGCACCATGAGTTGTCAGAATGAGGTTGAAGATAATGTTAGACGGTTTTTCGGAACTTCAGCTTCTGGTTTCGAATTCAGTTATCCTTCTCCTAGACTGGTTGCCCAACAAGGTTATAGATCTCAGTCTACCCTACTATTCCCCCCATAGCTGAGTGTGAAACTTCTAACTCAGTCAGTAGAGCATTCACCTAGGAATCACAAGGTTCTGGATTCCATACCAGACTTCACTTACTCAGCACTTGAGTAGCACAGCTTTGATAATTCATCCACTCTACTGTTATACACTGGACCTGTCAAGTGAAACTTCTAGCTCAGTCAGTAGAGCATTCACCTAGGAATCACAAGGTTCTGGATTCCATACCAGACTTCACTTACTCAGCACTTGAGTAGCACAGCTTTGATAATTCATCCACTCTACTGTTATACACTGGACCTGTCAAGTGAAACTTCTAGCTCAGTCAGTAGAGCATTCACCTAGGAATCACAAGGTTCTGGATTCCATACCAGACTTCACTTACTCAGCACTTGAGTAGCACAGCTTTGATAATTCATCCACTCTACTGTTATACACTGGACCTGTCAAGTGAAACTTCTAGCTCAGTCAGTAGAGCATTCACCTAGGAATCACAAGGTTCTGGATTCCATACCAGACTTCACTTACTCAGCACTTGAGTAGCACAGCTTTGATAATTCATCCACTCTACTGTTATACACTGGACCTGTCAAGGAACACGGAACACTTGTATTTATAAAAATATAAGATTATATCTTTATTTCCTCGGTTGTGTGTAGACTGAGAGTCGTCAGCAGGGGTTGCACATACATGGAGCCTCTGGAAGTTCTCTGCAAGCGATCTTGGACCTGATCTCAGTTTGCCTAAATTGATTTCCATGGGCTTTTTTATTATTGTCCAACTCACAGGGTCACGCCTCTCCAATCGTGACACCCACACAGTTTCTCTGCAGACATATTTCCTCGCCCACGTAGCCTGTTTTCATTGGTTATGGGCTACACCTACAGATTTTCTGTGCCTACACAGTGTCAAATGTACACCTGCATCTCTAGGTGCCAAAGGTCAGTTAAATGCCATATCCTGTTTTTGTTTCCAGGCCCAAACTTGACAGCCATGCACTTCTTGTGTGCAACGCAGGCTCCAGGTGCAAACCAATTGACCAGGCAATATATTACACTACAAGCATTCCCAGCTATGGGTTAAATATATATATACCCTTGAGAAAGGCATGAACCTCCTCATCTTCCCAGTAATGGGTTAAATATATATATACCCTTGAGAAAGGCATGAACCTCCTCATTTTCCCAGCAATGGAATATATATATACCCTTGAGAAAGGCATGAACCTCCTCATCTTCCCAGCAATGGGTTAAATATATATACCCTTGAGAAAGGCATGAACTCCTCATCTTCCCAGCAATGGTTAATATATATATACCCTGACCTCCTCATCTTCCAGCAACATCTTCCCAGCAATGGGTTAAATATATATATACCCTTGAGAAAGGCATGAACCTCCTCATCTTCCCAGCAATGGTTAAATATATATATACCCTTGAGAAAGGTATGAACCTCCTCATTTTCCAGCAAGGGTTAAATATATATATACCCTTGAGAAAGGCATGAACCTCCTCATCTTCCCAGCAATGGGTTAAATATATATATACCCTTGAGAAGGCATGAACCTCCTCATCTTCCCAGCAATGGGTTAAATATATATATACCCTTGAGAAAGGCATGAACCTCCTCATCTTCCAGCAATGGGTTAAATATATATATACCTTGAGAAAGGCATGAACCTCCTCATCTTCCCAGCAATGGGTTAAATATATATATACCCTTGAGAAAGGCATGAACCTCCTCATCTTCCCAGCAATGGGTTAAATATATATATACCCTTGAGAAAGGCATGAACCTCCTCATCTTCCAGCAATGGGTTAAATATATATATACCCTTGAGAAAGGCATGAACCTCCTCATCTTCCCAGCAATGGGTTAAATATATATATACCTCCTCATCTTCCCAGCAATGGATTAAAATATATATATACCCTTGAGAAAGGCATGAACCTCCTCATCTTCCCAGCAATGGGTTAAATATATATATACCCTTGAAAAAGGCATGAACCTCCTCATCTTCCCAGCAATGGTTAAATATATATATACCCTGAGAAAAGAAAAGAATGCATGAACCTCCTCATCTTCCCAGCAATGGTTAAATAGTACCACAACTGTTCTTCAGTTTAAGAGCCTGTTTAGCTCAGTTGGTAGAGCATTGAGCTTGGAATCACAAGGTTTCAGGTTCAATACCTGTCCTCGCCAACTCAGTGCATGAGTAACACAGATTGGTAATCTGATGTAAGCGCTAAAACATCTGGAAACTGACGGTACACTGTGTTGGTAGGGACCGGTATCAAACCTGGAACCTTGCAATTCCAACGTGTGTGCTCTGTCAACTGGGCTAAACCACTTTACTTGACTTTAGAAAAAACTGACTTTGTGTCACATCCTGCCTGCAATGGTGTGGGTTGGGTAAATAGATACAGTATTGATATGTAAAACTTGGGATATATATATATATATATATATATATTATCACAGCTCATTAGGCACTTACAATGCATAGTTATTGATTTAGGTATGTTTTGAAGTATATACTGTGTGATTTTGTAAATAAATCCTTTTTCAAGCAGATAATTTTCTTAAATCCTTGTAGATTTGGTTAGAGGGAGTAGGAGAAATAGGGACAGAAAGGGAGTAGGAGAGAGAGAAGAGAGAGAGAGAGAGGGAGTCGAAGAAAGAGAGAGAGAAGGGGGTGACGGTAAAGGGAAAAGGAAAGAAAGAGAGAAAGATACAGAAAAGAAATGATGACGGTTAGGTCTCTTTTTAATGGCATATCAACCTTCATGAGTTATTTAATACCAATGCCATCCTTGTAGAAGAATAGTAGGGTTACTATTTAACCTATACCTGGGGGATGGGGTTTTTTTTTGGTTTAATGGCATATCAACCTTCATGAGTTATTTAATACCAATGCCATCCTTGTAGAAGAACAGTAGGGTTACTATTTAACCTATACCTGGGGATGGGGTTTTTTTTTGGTTTAATGGCATATCAACCTTCATGAGTTATTTAATACCAATGCCATCCTTGTAGAAGAACAGTAGGGTTACTATTTAACCTATACCTGGGGGATGTTTTATTTTGTTTTATGGCATATCAACCTTCATGAGTTATTTAATACCAATGCCATCCTTGTAGAAGAACAGTAGGGTTACTATTTAACCTATACCAGGGGGATGGGTTTTTTTGTTTAATGGCATATCAACCTTCATGAGTTATTTAATACCAATGCCATCCTTGTAGAAGAACAGTAGGGTTACTATTTAACCTATACCTAGGGGGATGGGTTTGGTTTCTTTGTTTAATGGCATATCAACCTTCATGGATTATTTATGCTAAAGCCATCCTTGTAGAAGAACAGTAAAAAGTAATTAAAGTTAGCAGAGTAGACTATTGTTGGTATCAGCTTGGTAGTGAGGGAGCCTATCCCCTTTTCACAATGCTAGATCAGGGTGGTTGTTTTTTTGCTGAGGTGGAGCACTACACCTACCGTCAGTTCCCAGATGCTTTGATGCATAGATCAGATTACCCAATCTGTGTTTCTCATGCATTGAGTTGACAGGGACCTGTATTGAACCCAGAACGTTGTGATTCCCTGACAAATGATCTATTGACTGAGCTTAACTAGCTCTGTCATGGTACTATTTAACCCATAGCTGGGGAGATGAGGGGTTCATATTATTTGCAACGGTATACATGTATTTAACTCAAAATTTCTATTTAATACATGTATCTAAATCAAAATTGGCTAATTTTTAAAAAATACAGTTGACTTACCGGTTTCGTTTGGATTAATTGTGTACAAGTTTAACGAGATTATATAGTGACTGTCAGTAGCCTATATATATATATATATTTATGGAGGTGTGTGGTCTAATGGTTAGAGTCGTAGGAAATGGACTCGTCAAAGCGAGTTCAATTCCTGGACGAATCTGTTTGAATTTCACATAGCGCTAATATCCTTGGGAAAGGTATGAATCCAATTCTCCCTCCAGCTATGGATAGATAGCAGGGCAGACTGAACTCTTTAACCATGGCTAGGTAACCAGTCTAGGAGAAGGAAAACTCTGAATTCAAACCTGTTTAACTCCACTTAAGAAATTGACCTTGTGTCGCATCCTGCTCATGCGGAGGGGTTGGTAAATATATATATATATATATATATAAGATGAAGACCCATTTTTGTATACTTAAAGTTTATGTTTCTCTATTATTCTTACTAGCAAATATATGCACCCTTCGGGTGCAAGTATTTAGGTTTTGATGTTATAAAATATTGTATCAAATTATAAACTATTTAGAAAATGATAAACTGAGGGGGTATAATCGAAAAATAGAACAGCTTTAGATTTAACTCTTCTATCATTTTCTTTCACTCCCATCTTTCATTTTTCCTAATTTATCTATTTAGTTAGATTATGAAGTATTTAATAAAATTACAGTTCTTTCGTCTTATTTATGGATTTCTTTTAAGATTTATCCCAGAGATTTTTACTCAGATTCGTTAAGAGAAAACCAAACAATTAGAAATCAATAATACTAAGCACATATTTATTAAAATCAAATTTTAAATATCAATATGCAAATTAGCCTTCTCGTTCACACTGTAAACCGCTATTTGTTGTATATATAAATACAATTACATGCTATTAGTAGGTAGATATGGTCAACAGTATTAATAAGTATAACAATTTTATCAATAATTGATGTTTAAATAAAAATAATTCATGGTAAATGTGACGTCAATAACTAAGGGAATTGTAACTTGAATAGTGATTTAGTTTCGGTTACAGACAGACAAACACACAATCTCCATTATAATAAGATTATATTTATTTTATATTTTATATTTAGAATAATACTAAATAGGATTCTATATATAAGGACAAACTCTTGCTCGAAACACATGAGTGAGAGAGAGAGAGTGAGTGTGTTGTGAGAGAGAGAGTGAGTGTGTGTGTGTGTGTGAGAGAGAGAGAGAGAGAGAGAGAGAGTGAGTTTGTGTGTAAGAGAGAGAGAGTGTGTGTGTGTGTGAGAGAGAGAGAGAGTGAGTGTGTGTGTGAGAGAGAGAGAGAGAGATACTGAAAAAAAAAATTTTTGAAATTCTGGGAATCCTTGTAGAGTGGATGATTTTCAGATAATGTGCAAAATAGAGGGTAGGTATTTACCCAACCCATTCGCCATGGGTATGATGTGACACACGGTCACAAATATGGGGCATCCAGTGAAGATCGAACTCACGATTCAGTAGTAATGGATCTGCGTGACTAGCTTGCTAATTGCTAAATAGAGGGTTTGGTCAAACAAGTCAATCATGTCTATATATAATGGAGATTCAATGTCTGTCTGTCTGTAATTGAAACTACATCACTGCTTACATCACAATACCCTCAAGAATTGCATAAGTTCATCAATGAGTAATTTATAGTCAAAAACATTAATACATAGAATAAAGAACAACCTTGTGTAAATTTCAAAGGTTATGACAAACTCATAACTCGTTGGAACGCAAACAAACTCCGACACAGGTTGAAGGACAAAACATTTTATATAACAGCACAGAATTAACAGGGTACATAATAAATACATACATAAGTAATACAAAGTTACATGTAAAAAGGATAAACATAAAAGCAACAGACATGAGACTAGGAATAGTCCATGCTGTATAAATCACTTACAGTAATGTAAGGGGGGGGGCCAAAGCCCCAACAAGAAAGGGGTAGTCATAAAACTACCTCATGGTGTCTCGTAGGTCGGCAGGCAAAAAGAGGAAGACAAGTTCAAATCAGCTGCTTAAATACCCGAGGCCCCTAGCGGGAACCAGCGAAACTAAACGGGCAGACAACTCCCCTGCAAATACGAAAATAACCCCACACTTGTATTATATATACTCTGAAATTAAGTATACAACATTAAACGGTTCACATTGTTAAAACGGGTTTTAATAAATATGTGTGGTGTTACATAATTATGGATCCCTAATATCTTTTTAAGGTAGTATAGAAATCCTTATGGCGATCAGTACAGCTGATGGCCTTGAGAGTGAGTGACAGCGTTTGACCTCACTCTGACCTCACTCTGACCTTGCGTTCTGGGGATGATCGTGAGAATCGGAAGCCAATAGAAGGCCCTTCCGGTTTAAGGAGTAAGCAACTCAGTTAGTCAGTTAGACAGTTAGAGAGTTAGACAGTTAGGACTTAGAAGCGAAGCTAGCAAGATGTGAGCTCACTGCGTGATTGTCTGGTCTGGGGTTCTACGAATAAAGTAACATCATCGTAAATCAAAGTCTTGTTGTTATTACTAAAAGCTAACAATAGCACGAGGCTTCTGATAACAAGAGATCCCTAGCAACAGAACCAGACCCGGAATCCTCAATAGAAGACCAGACGAGACCTTAGAAGATATACCAGGCCAGAAGAGTAGACAACCAGAATAAGAAGTAAGAGAGTATATAACATATAGATATTTAGTGCCGTCACAGAAAAGGCACTACGTTACAGTGGTCCCAAAGTGGATGCTCTATCTAATGAGCTAATGTTACATAATTTATGTTGTAGCATAAATTGTTGACAGACCCTGTAGCGAAAAATTCAAGGGGTCCATTAGCTTCTATTTTGGGCTAGACGGGCGGTCGGAGAGGCCCCCTCCTATCAATCGGCTGGTCACGTCAAGCCCTAGCACCTATATGATTTTCCCAACCCTATTGCCCTTATGGCAAGCCCCAATCCCTTTTTATCATATGGGTGCTAGAAGGCGGTGGCTGCGGGTCTACATATCCTGGGAATGATGTTTAACTCTATCTGATGGTGAGGTTCCAGTTCTGGAGGTTTGGGGAATGTGGAGCACCCCTTCATCACCATTGCTCCCTGGTCCACTCTGACCTGGAGTGGTAGTACCTGTTAGGGTCCTATCTATGGGTTAAATAGAAATATGTATTTATAAAAAAATTGTATTATCCATTAAGAATTGATTTATTTCAAAACTTTATTGGCATTAAA
Organism: Doryteuthis pealeii; assembly: GCA_023376005.1. Taxonomy (NCBI): domain Eukaryota; kingdom Metazoa; phylum Mollusca; class Cephalopoda; order Myopsida; family Loliginidae; genus Doryteuthis; species Doryteuthis pealeii. The sequence continues at coordinate 7,621,812 of CM042180.1, forward strand.
TGACCCACTGAGGTTGATATGCCGTAAAACAAAACAAACCAAACCCAAACCATTATCTTCCAGATCAGGGAGTGGAAAAATACCAGTAATGGTTATAGTTCCCTGACCCCAGAGGCGCGTATTTTAGTTAGTTTTAGATTTTAGTTTCAACCTCAGATTGAAGCAGAGAGCACGTGCATCTCTCTGCTGGGGTTGTTAACTCCCCGCGCAGAAGAACATGGGCTAGAGGAATAAATCTTGATCAAAGAAAAAAAGTCGTGTGGTTTAATTAATTGCATGACTAAAAAGTTACCCCTTAGAAGAAGCCCTTAGTAAGGAGACAGCTAGATGAAAAGATGACAGCCGAAGAAGTAAAGGAAACAACCAGACACGAACTTAGCAGAAGCGATAGTGAGGAAATAAAGTAACAAGTAAATCTCAAAACTCTGTCTATTAAAAAAAAAAAATTGACTCTCTCGTCGATTTTCAACGCATGAGTGTTCATCTAATGAAACATCCACACAGGGATTTGTTTATAGTGGTGAAGGCTTGTGTAGGACCATTCCACACTTTTTGGCACAGTCGATAGGAAAGAATTGGTGCATCATAGAATGCCACAAACCCAATCAACGACTGACCTCAGGAATTTTGAATTCAGAGTTATCCCTCTCCTAGACTGGTTACCTACCCAAGGTTAAAGAGCCCAGTCTGCCCTACTATTTAACCCATAGCTGGAGGGAGAATATATATATGTGGTACCTATTAAAGAGCATAAAATAATAGTCGAGGACAAGATGAGTGTCATGGTAAAAAAATACGAATCTTTAAAACATTAAATAGCTATGCTGGTTGGTTGGATTTTACGGCATAGCAACTATTGTTGGGTTATTTTATGCCAAAAGTTTCCTCTCTGTTTATATACCCGATGTATGATGTATCGAGTCAATGTGGGTATATAACAAATTGATTTTGTATCATATCCTAACAATGAGGGAGGGGTTGGGTAAATACATAAAATACACAGCCTGCAGCAATGGAAAAAAAATAGCTTGGCTCTGTTGGCATTTCCCCCTATGTAGGGTGCTTCAACTCTACTCTCTGTCTCATCATCATCATTAACATCAAGTCATGCTGACAGCATGGATTCCCATGGCTCTCTCTCACCATTCATCCCTATCAGTTATTCCTCCTGGCAAGTCCTCCACATGACATCCAGTATCCATACAGAGCTGATCAATGAAAGTTTTTGCTTGTCAAAGTGCTGTAACTCAAGTATCAGAGTTAACAAAGAAACAATAGGACACAAGTATTAAGGATAGGGGAAAAGGTTTACTAAGCAAAGATACTAAGTGAACAGAGTAATTAGCAATTGATAGGTTGAATTATCAAGTCCCGTGGCTCAGAGTTAACAGAGTAATAATAGGAAGAAACAATGAATATTAAGGATAGGGAAAAAGGTTGGTAATCCTTAACTTTTCCTCGTAAATTCCAACCATAAAATAAACTGAATCCTCATTTTATGTCCGTGTTTTTGCAATAAATGTTTTATTTTTCTAGCACCCGTTATTTTACAATTCACATCAATGTGTATATTCTAAAAGTTTTTATTTTGTGAGAATGGTTAGTTTTAAAGTGGGGGCTCCTTTTGTTGTTGTTATTTCTTTTTTTTTTTTTGGCTTTGGTACTCTAAAATATAATCGTCAGATTTTAATCATCGTCGACAAAAAAACAAAATTACGGTCATAAAAGGAGGATCCAATTCATGCCTAAATTGTAAAATGAGACCCCACTTTAAAACTAACCATTCTCACAAAATAAAAACTTTTAGAATATGCACATTGAAGTGAATATTAAAATAAAGAAAGAAAATATATTCAGTATTGTAAAATAACGGGTGCAAGAAAAATAAAAAATTTAATACAAAAACACGGACATAAAATGGGGGGTAAAATGGTAGGAATTTATGAGGAAAAAGTTAAGGATTACCAAAAGGTTTACTAAGCAAATATACAAAGTGAACAGAGTAATTAACAATTGCTAGGTCCCATGAAATCTTGTTGTTTCTCTCTTCCAAGGTTCCATCAGACATTATTTATAGGGAAAACAAATGATTCCATTCTCATTATTTAGGTACTATATGACACAAAGATATTAGGATTTTATTATTTCTAGTAGGACATTATGCTATCAAAAAGATATTATTAATTACCTAACTCTGCAGAATTGAAACTGTAACTAGAAATAAAATTGTAACACCTGTTATCTAATGTCTCCACCCACCATCATTGATTCAATATTGCAGATATATTAGACATTTGTGTAGGAGTGATTGACAGTGACAGGTCAAGGGTTCAAACTCTGCTCAGGCAGCCATGAGAAACAATTGGACATCATATGGGCACTTGTTCATTGGTTAGTGGTATGAATTGGATCTTAAAACATTATTGCAATTAAGTATCAAATGTTTACCTGTTTAAAATGAATTAGGAGATACATTTTTGTACCATTTATAATTGGATATCATAACTTAAACTGACTTCAACATAGAATAACCTACCTCTAGAAGGAAAAAATAGAGGGGGAGGGGAATAAATATTTGACTCAACATGTCCTTGTTGAGGAGGGGGCAAAAGAAACAAGTCAAACACCTTCTCAACAATGTCGTCGTCAAAATGTTTAGCAGCTGAAAATCCGTCGTCGTCGTCAAAAGTTTTAGCAGCTGAAAATTGCATCTCACTTCCTGCTGTCACCCCACTTCTACTTATACTACTGTTTCCCCTCAACATCCGGGTGTCTGCGACCCTCACACGAGATTGTCGAGCCAACCCCGGCCGCCGGAATCCTCATAGCTATCATCCGGACGACTGGCACTTACATACGGGACTGTAGCATCTCGACTTCGGTGCCAATGTGTCACCCATTTGCATTCTGAAGGACGTGGGTTCATTCTACAGTCCTACATGCCAGGCAAAGCCTAGCCCGCTTCCTTCGAGAATACGGCAGGCCTTGACGTTCGCCACTCACCTCGTGTTCTCTGTCACACTACCAAGTAACATAAGTATTACTAAACCTTTGATCTGAAATTTTCATGGTTTGGTTTGGTTTGGTTTTGGTTTGTTTTGTTTATGGCATATCAAATTCAGTGGGTCAAATGCCGATAAAGTTTTGAAATATTCTTAATGGATAATACAATTTTTTTTAATAATACATTTTTCTATTTAACCCATAGATGGGACCCTAACAGGTACTACCAGAGTGGACCAGGGAGCAATGGTGATGAAGGGGTGCTCCACATTCCCCAAACCTCCAGAACTGAAACCTCACCATCAGATAGTTTAACGTCATTTCCAGTACATGTAGACCTCAGCCATCGCCTTCTAGCACCCATATGATAAAAAGGGGTTGGGGCTTGCCTTAAAGGCAATAGGGTGGGGCAATCATATAGGTAATAGGGCTTGACGTGACCAGGCGATTGATCGGGGGGGGGGCTCTCCGACCGCCTGTCTAGCGTAAGTAAGGTCTAAGTGGAGTGTTGCATGTCATGGACTGCTCATCCACCAAGACTCCGTCCTTAAGCATCACAGGGCGCCACCCACGGCCAACAGGTGGCCCCATTTGGGGAGTCTTACCCCTCTGCAGAGGTGTAGTCAGTGCATTCTAATGCCCACCGACAGGGCGGGGAAGTTTCAGGATGATAACGGATGATCTAATATATATAGATTTTCTTTAACTTTATGTACAGTTTTTTTCAAACATAGTTTAATTCAACTGGAAATTTAATTTGTGCTTTTAAAAAAGCATTTTAATTGTGTAACTTCAAAAAAAGGTATATTGCTTTAGAATTTAGAGCCAAGGTAAACCGACTAAACTTGCAAATCGGTTGGAAAAATTAAACATATCACAGGGTGACCCGTAAAACCTATTTAAAGGAAGGTTTTTGAAGAGAAGTTGAAGACCAACATATGCCTGAATACTCCATGTCGTTCAACTTAAAACTACTTGCCTGCTACTAAGGTACAATTTATTTTACCCTATTAAAATTTCTACTGCCGATTAGACGCTATACTCTTTCTTTACCCTTTCTTCCTCTATTGGACTGAACTTAACTCTTTCTTTCTCTACATTAGTGGACTTTTAAAAAAGCATATTCTGATGAACTTTGAACACTACATTTCGACTTCTCTTATTACTCTAACTTTAATGTTTCAAATACAATTTGTTTCCTTCTGTTTTTTTTTAATTGTAGTGTGTTTTGAAACTCACATCTCCATCTGCCCTGTCGGCTGGGGCGTTAAAATGCACCAACTGCACCTCTGCAGAGGGTAAGACTCCCCCAATGGCCACCTGTTGGCTGTGGTGGCGACCCGTGATGCTTAAGGATAGAGCCCAGGTGGATGAGCAGTTCATGACAATGCAATACTCCACTTTGGCCCTATCTTGGCTAGACGGGCGGTTGGAGAGGCCCCCCGATCAATCGGCTGTTCATGTCAAGCCCTAGCACCTATATGATTGCCCCAATCCTGTTGCCCTTATGGCAAGCCCCAACCTCTTTATCATATGGGTGCTAGAAGGCGATGGCTGCAGGTCTACATGTCCTGGGAATGATGTTAAACTCTATCTGATGGTGAGGTTCCAGTTTTGGAGTTTGGGGAATGTGGAACACCCCTTCATCACCATTGCTCCCTGGTCCACTCTGACCTGGAGTGGTAGTACCTGTTAGGGTCCCATCTATAGGTTAAATAGAAAAAATGTATTTATAAAAGTATTATTAAGAATTTGATTTATTTCAAAACTTTATCGGCATTAAATAACCCATTGAGGTTGATATGCCGTAAAACAAAACAAAACAAAATCACATCTCCATACTTGACGGTAAGCCTCTTAAGCCAGTTGAAAAATTCACATACCTAGGTAGTAATATCTCATCCACAGAAAGCGATGTTAATACACGAATAGGAAAGGCATGGTCGGCCACAACAATTATCAGTCATATGGAAATCCGATATCACTAACAAGCTGAAGCGACAATTCTTTCAGGCTGTGGTTATATCAGTACTGCTGTTTGGCTGCACCACATGGACCCTAAGAAGCCCCTTGAGAATAAGCTAAATGGGAGCTGCACAGAATGCTGCGTGCAGTCTTGACAGTTGTGGAAACAGCACCCCTCAAGGAAGCAGCTGTATAGCCACCTGCCCCCATCTCACAAACCATCGAGTAAGACGGACTAGGCATGCTGGACACTGCTGGAGAAGCAAGGACGAGCTCATAAGTGATGTTCTCCTGTGAAAGCCAACACATGGGCATGCTAGGGTGGGCTGCCAGCAAGGACCTATATTCACAACTATGTAAGGATGCTGGTTGCTGCGCAGAAGACTCCCAGGGGCAAGGAATTATAGGGAGGATTGTCATGGATATCCGTGCTATTTGTGCGACATGATGATGATGATGATGATATTGTGTTGTTGTAATTACCATATATATATAATAATATATATATATATATATATATATATATATAATACTTCACCCAAGACAACCGCCATAAATTGCTGACCACTATAAACTAGTTACCTGACGAACCACTATAACATTATGGATATGTAATAACTAGGATGTCCAAAAAAGTGCGCACAGTTTTGACCTTAGTTGGAGGCATGTGGTGTACTGGTTAGAGTCGTAGGAAATAGACTCGTCCACCTGAATTCAAATCCTGGATGAAGCTACAGTTCACATAGTGCTAATACCCTTGGGAAAGGTATGAATCTAACTACTTTCCCTCCAGCTATGGGTAAATAGTAGGGCAGACTGGGCTCTTTAACCTTGGTTAGGCAACCAGTCTAGGAGAAGGAAAACTCTGAATTCAAACCTGCTAAACTTGGGGTGGTCACTACTAGAATAGGCTCAATCCTAATTAGTGATCTATTTCACTAATAATAACTGATCACCTTAGAATTTAAAACTATTTAAATAGATTCTTTCATGAAAAAAAACAAACAAAACAAAAAAAAACAGCTTAAATTAATAACAATTAAAAATAATGCATATTTTTCCATTTAAACCAGTTTTAAAATTTTAAAAGAATTTTTTTTTTCAATTTAAAACAAGAAAGTCATATTTTGAAAAAAAAAATCAGACATTATTAATGACCAGTCGAAAAAAATAACAAAACAAAAAAATAAAAAAATAAACAAAAAAAAAAAATAAAAAGGAAACAGAACAAAAAAATAACGAAACAATAAATATCACGTGTTAATTCGGTTCTTATTCTATAGATTTTTAAAGGTCAATAGCGCGTCCGAGGCGCGAGGGTGAAGGAGAAGTCTCGTGAGATTTTCCGAGATTTCACGAGAACGGGCGTTGCTATATTTCGCTTTACGCTTTTTTTCTCCAGACTACATAACACTAGAAATAGAAATGGCTAACCATCGTTATCCAAATACGAACGATGACCCACCAAACAGCCGCTTGTTTATTATTGCAGGCAAAGGAATATCCGAGGAGGAGTACCATAAGTGCTTCGGAAAATATGGTACCATCCAGGATGTGTGGATTGTCAAAGACAGACAGACGAGTGAAGAAAAAGGTACGTCTGTTTTTATTTTCAACCCCCGAGAATTTTAAACGTTGTCTCTTCGTAACAATAAATAAATAAATAAAAATGGTGTAGGTGTTCTGTTTTTGTTGTTGTTTTTTCCTATTTATTTTAACTATGAAGACAAATTAAAGGCATTAAATAACACCCTAGTTATATTTCTTTATTGTCAAATTTGATAATAATGTAATATAAATTTTTTTCTTACTTTAATTTATCACATTTTAGACGTTTTGGGTTGATAGGTAAATTTGATATATTTATATACCGTGCTCCTATGGTGATTTTTCTGTTTATTTTCTTTTTTTCGTACCCAATTTTTTTAGTGAAGTTACTGACAGCAATCAGTTAGGTTCATTGTCTTTGTTTTATAAACGACACAACAAATTTCAATTTATAATTCTGAAGAAATTGATAAAATTAAGAGATTTAAAAATCTAATTCCGCCATTTTGAATGTATGGTGCCTGAAAAGAGCCAAAATATTTTTCTTAATTTCATGATAAAAGAAAATAAATATAGTATTTTTCTTTCTTAAAAAAAAAGAAAAGAAAATGCTATGGATGCTCTTAAACGATAATAAACCTTCCTTTATCGATTTAGCTTTTTAAATGTTTGCATTTTAATGCAATGCATTGAAGATGAAACAAAAACACAAATAAACGCATATTAAAAATAAATAAATCCTTCGTTTTTTTTTTCTCTTCAAAATAAAATTCCTCATGGTTTTAATTAGTTTCGCCATTGAAAATCTATTGTAAAAAAATAAATACGAATTGAAATTAAAGTGAGAATCAAAATTTAGGACCTGTCAATGTTGTGGGTGAGAGGCCTAATGTCAATTTTAAAGTTATCAAACAACATTTACTTTCGAAATCGCATGTGTGATATCTTATTATAATGGAAATGCGGTGTCTATCTGAATCGAAAACTACGCCACTGCTGACATCACAATACCCCAGGAATTGCGTAAGTTTATCCATGAGTATTGAATTTATAGTCAAAAATCATTAATACATAAATCTATTTATCAACGATGTTTCTATGAAAATCCGAGTTAGATTTGCCTCAAAACAGCCCCTGTTATAAGTGGATATTTTCCTCATACCCCACTTGTACAAGGTCAGGCACAAGGCCCTATTAATGTGGAACCACCTACGAACGAAGCTCATGGTGTGGCGGGTGCAAAAATGCATTGATCCCGTCGACATTTCAAGGGGGCGCTCAGGCACCAAGTAATAAACCCAGCCCTGTCCCTTTAAATCGAAGGGGCAACTGTTGCCTGGGGGGGGGGGCCCTGGGATCAACGATATTAATGTGGGTCCAGCGGCCAAAGCTCACTGGACCCAGGGGCCGAAGCCGCCGAGTTATAAGCCCATGTTATAATGTGTTTGTTTAAAAATCCTGCAATGTGTGTTATATATCACTAAGAAATAAAGGTTTAATATATGGTGTGGTTAATTTGCATACTGGTTTTTACAAACCAGGTTTAATTAATAATTACTTGTTTTATTGATCTGACTCTAATGGTATTGTTTTATTCTCCCAACGTATTAAGATCAATCCAATGAATGATTTTATATAGAAACCAATTAAAATATATTCTTATTTATTTCGTTAGTCTAATTTAATATATTTCATTACAACTTAAGTACTTAAATATTCTAATTATTTTAATACTAGACAGAGATGCTGGTAGGTATGCGTCCTGTGTCCCTGACGCACTAAATTCTAAAAGGGTGCAGTAAAATCTTATCCATGCGCCCAGTGTTTTTTTCTTTTTTCTTCCCTCACCATTTCAAGCTAACTGTAGATACATTTCAGTAGTTTCTTAGAAAACAAATTACACAGGTTAGAAAGTAGGAAATAGACAGCTTTAGTTGGGACCCATAGATTTTCCGGGGACTCATTCAAAGCAAGTATGTGCGTCCCAGGACGCACTAAATCAAGAAGTTATCAGTCACTGACTAGGTGTTTTTACTCAATCCATAGTCTGCATGTTTTTTGGGTTCATGATAATTGATGCTTTTTTTATATAAGAAAGAGTGAAGGAATCTAATTAACATTTCATGGGTATCTCCATTATTACAACAATTTTAAATGATTAAAAATTAAAAAATGACGCATAGTGAACGTTTGACCCCCACAAAATTATCATTCAGTTCAAAATTGGATCGAAAAAGTATTAGGTACCACCAATTTCCCTGTGAAATTTACCCCCCTCTTTTTAAACAACGAAACTTGCATAAGGTTAATATCATCTTGAAATTTTTTTGTCCATTCGAAAGAAGAAACATTAAAAAAACTATTTACTTTTGTTTATTCAATATGGCCTAAACTGGTCACGTGACCTGATTTTGGTGATACCTATAAAGTATTAATGTTTTTTGTTTATTGATTTCTAAGAGAGAGACCGTTATAAGTTTTTGTTTTTTTTTAATTTTTAATAACGTGTTTTGTTAACTTCACTTACAACGTCATTTTACGTCAAATTTTCGAGCTAATTTAATATTTAGATATATTCAAATATTTAGCCCCCCCCCCCCCCAATATTTTAAAGATGGTGAGGGTTAAAATATTTACATTTACTTGTCAAAAAAAGACTGGAAAAAAACATTGCATTAACTTTTCGGGGAAAAATGCCTTAAGTGCTGGTTGTTTTTTTTTCAGCTAGGGACTTCATTCGTATGTGGGGTTGTTTTTTCGGCTATCACCGCCTAACGTTTTTTAAGGCAGGAGGCTGGGACGCAATTATGCAAATAGCACCTGTTAAAAATTAATCACATATGTAATATTTTAATTTTTTTAATGATATGTTATGTTACTACTTTTGAGAGTTTAAATAATCGATTTAATTAATTTTAATTCGTTTTTAAAGCGAAAGTCGGCACACATTTTGGTGGTACTGTGAGTATTTTTAGATTACTATTATTATAGACAAATGTTATGTTTGTGGTGCAAATGAGGAGGTTGTCACTTGATTTTGGTTGTTGAAATAGCTGACTAACAACGTTGTTATAAAAATTCCAAATTGCGTTTATTTTGGATTTTACAAGTTCTTTTTGGTCAGGTGTTTTTGTTCAGTTGATGAAGGAATAATTTGTTCTTTCATAAATCCCAGCCCCCTCTCAATTCATATGGGGTATCTCGCTTTAGCCCCCAAATATACACCTGGTTTCCTTGGTGTCTAAAACTTTTTGCTTGAAAAATATTTCGGTACTAAAGCAGAATAGCGCGCAAGAGATCATTTCATTTCACTGAAATATAGCTAGGATTAGGGTTGAAACGTTAGTGTTAGGCTACTTCGGGAGATTTCATAATCTAATGCTATTTATACATAAAAATCGGTTCTAATGATATTATCTCTTGTGCGCTATTCTGCATTTGTACAATATTTCTTTTTAATTTGCACATTCTACAGCTAACCCCCATGTCACTCTGTTTCTGTGGCTGAACTGATGGTAGGTGTGGAGCCCCACTTCAGCAAAAACAATCTCCCAGGTCTAGCTCTAACAAAAAGGGGATAGACTCGCTCACTGTCTGTTGATACCTACAATAGTCAGTTCTTTTGGCTGGGGCTTTAGAATACACCAAACTGCACCTCTGCAGAGGGGTTAGCCCTCCCCCCAATAGGGCCACTCTTGGCTGTGAGTGGCAACCCGGTGAAGCTTAAGGATGGAATCCTGGTGGATGAGGCCTCTCCGATCAAACGGCTCGTCATATCAAGCCCTAGCACCTATATGATTGACTTAACCCTATTGCTCTAATGGCAAGTCCCAACATCATCATTGCTCCTTGGTTCAATCTGACTTGGGTGTAGTACCTGTTTGGGTCCCATCTTGGGTTTAAATAGAAAAATGTTTGTAAAAAAAATTGAGTATCTATTAGAATGGAATTTTTCAAACTTTGTCAGCATTAAATGACCCACCGAGGTTGATATGCCCGTAAACAAACCAAACCGACAATAGGTCACTCCACCAACTAAATTTACTTACATATAAAAAGCATTACATTTCACGGAAATACCTGAAACTTTGACGTTAGGGTTAGTTTTAAGGTTAAGGTTAGTATTAAGCTACTTCGGGAATTTTCGTATCAATTGCTATTTATGCATAAACTGCAATTCTAATGATATTATCTCTTGTCTGCATTCTGCATTTGTACCCCATAAAGACGCACTTTCTAGCGGCAATCTTTGAGATGCCTAGAGTAAAGAGTTAGTTTTAAGGTTAGTGTTAGCTCTTAAGGAGTTTTTTGTAATCTAATGCTATTTAACATGTGATTCTAATGATATCTCTTGCACAAAATCATGGCAGAAATTGAACTAAATGAACCTGTTTTTATGATTGTACCCTAATTCTATGGCAGTGTGTTTAAAGTTCATAGTACATTAACTTAGTAGCTTAAAATGACTCTTTCAAACCAGTTACCATGACAAATTTTTTTTTTTTTGTTTTTACTAATGCTACAGTACAAGGGTTCCATCCAGTATGTCATTACAGTTTTTGATTAGTCAATAAAGTCCACATTACATTGTTGGCACCTTTCGTCTACTAAGGAACGATGGTGTAGTTCCCCCCCCTAATTTTTTTTATTTTTATTCTGCAACTGCGCAAGTGACTCAGCAGGCCAAATCTTGAGTGCAATCTTTTGGTGCACGAATGAAACACAACTGTGATGCTTTCTGGGCTGCCTGAAACCCTTGTAACTGTAAGCATTAGTAAATACAAAAAAAAAAAAAATGATTTGTCATGGTACTGGTTTGAAAAAGAGTCATTTTAAGCTACTAAAGTTATTCTGTTGATTTGTACTAGTGAACTTTAACACACTGCAACATAGAATTAGGTGTACAATCATAAAAGGTCATTTACCGTTCAAATTTTCTGGCATGATTTGTGGCAAGAGATATATTAGAATCAACATGTATAAATAGTCATTTAGATTACAAAACCTCCTTAAGTAGGCCTAACACTAACCTTTAAACTAACCTCTTACTCTAGCAATCTCAAAGATTGCCCGCTAGAAGTGCGTCTTTTGGTGTTACAAATGCAGAATTGGCAAGACAAGGATAAATCATTAGAATTGAGTTTATGCATAAATAGCAATTATTACGAAAATTCCCGAAGTAGCTTAATACTAACCTTAACTTAAAACTAACCCTACACGTCCCAAAGGTTTCAGGTATTTCCGTGAAATGTAATGCCTTGTTTATATTGTAAGTAATTAAGTTGGTGGAGTGACCTATTGTCGGTTTGGTTTTGTTTTTACGGCATATCAACCTCGGTGGGTCACTTTAATGCTGACAAAGTTTTGAAAAATTCATTCTTAATAGATACTCCAATTTTTTTTTACAAACATTTTTCTATTTAACCCATAGTAGGGACCCACACAGGTACCTACACTCCAAAGTCAGATTGACCAAGAGCAATGATGAGTTGGGACTTGGCCATTAGAGCAATAGGGTTAAGTCAATCATATAGGTGCTAGGGCTTGAATATGACGAGCCGTTTGATCGAGAGGCCTCTCCACCAGGATTCATCCTATAAGCTTCAACGGGTTGCCCTACAGCCAAGAGGTGGCCTATTGGGGGGAGGGCCTACCCCTCTGAGAGGTGCAGTTGTGTAATCTAAAGCCAACAGCCAAAAGAACTGGCTATTGTAGGTATCAACCAGACAGTGAGCGAGTCTATCCCCTTTTTGTTAGAGCTAGACCTGGGGAGATTGTTTTTGCTGAGTGGGGCTCGCACACCTAACCTCAGTTCCGCCACTAGAAACAGAGTGACATTGGGGTTAGCTGTAGAATGTGCAATTAAAACAGAATATTGGTACAAATGCAGGAATAGCGCACAGAGATATATCATTAGAACCGATTTTTATGTATACAATACGCAAGATTATAAATCTCCCGAAGTAGCCTAACCATAAACGTTTCAACCCTAATCCTAGCTATATTTCAGTGAAATGAAATGTCTTCTTGCGCGCTATTCTGCTTTAGTACCGAAATATTTTTCAGCAAAAAGTTTTAGACAGCCAAAGGAAAACCAGGTGTTATTTGGGGGCTAAAGCGAGATACCCCCATACTGAATGGAGAGGGGGCTGGGATTTATGAAAGAACAAATTATTCCTTCATCAACTGAAAACAAAAAACCACCTGACAAAAAGAACTTGTAAAATCAAATAAACGACAAATTGAATTTTATAACAACTGTTAGTCAGCTTTTCAACACCAAAATCAAGTGACACCTCCTTCATTTGCACCAAAACATAACATTTGTCTATAATAATAGTAATCTAAAATATCACAGTACCACCAAAATGTGTGCCGACTTTCGCTTTAAAAACGAATTAAAATTAATTAAATCGATTTATTTAATCAAATTTTTGTTACGTCAAAAAGTTAGTAACATAACATATCATTAAAAAAATTAAAATATTACATATGTGATTAATTTTTAAACAGGTTGCTATTTGCATATTGCGTCCGCAAGCCTCCTGCTTAAAAACGTTAGGCGGGATAGCCGAAAAAACAACCCATCATACGATGAAGTCCCTAGCTTGAAAAAAACAACCAGCACTTAAGGCATTTTTCCCCGAAAAGTTAATGCAATGTTTTTTTTTCCAGTCTTTTTTTGACAAGTAAATGTAAATATTTTAACCTCACCCTTTAAAATATTGGGGGGGGGGGGGGGGCCTAAATATTTGAATATATTTAATATTAAAATTAGCTCGAAATTTGACGTAAAATGAAACGTTGTAGTGAAGTTAAACAAAACACGTTATTAAAATTAAAAAAAAAACAAAAAACTTATAAAACGGTCTCTTCTTAGAAATCATAAACAAAAAACATTAATACTTTCATAGGTATCAACCAAAATCAGGTCCGTTGACCAGTTTTAGCCATATTGAATAAACAAAAGTTAAATAGTTTTTTTTTATGTTTCTTCTTTCGAAATGGACAAAAAATTTCAAAGAAGATATATAACCTTTATGCAAGTTTTCGTTTGTGTTTAAAATATGAGAGGGGGTAAATTTACAGGGAAAATTGGTGGTACCTAATACTTTTTTCGATCCAATTTTTGAACTGAATGATAATTTTGGGGGGTCAACGTTCACTATGCGTCATTTTTTAATTTTTATCATTTAGAAATTGTTGTAATAATGTAGATACCCATAAATGTTTAATTAGATTCCTTCACTCTTTCTTATATAAATAAAGCATCAATTATCATGAACCCAAAACATGCAGACTATGGATTGAGTATAAAAAACCCTAGTCAGTGATACTGATAACTTTCTGAATTTAGTGCGTCCTGGGACGCACATACTTGCTTTGAATGAGTCCCCGGAAAAATCTATGGGTCCCACTAAGCTGCTATTTCCTACCTTTCTAAACCTGTGAATTTGTTTCTAAGAAACTACTGATGTATCTACAGTTTAGCTTGAAATGGTGAGGGCAGAAAAAAAGAAAAACCTGGGGCGCATGATAGATTTTAACTGCACCTTTTAGAATTTAGTGGCGTCAGGGACACAGGACGCATACCTACCAGCATCTCTGTCTAGTAATTAAAATAATTAGAATATTTAGTACTTAAGTGTAATGAAATATTATTAAATTAGACTAACGAAATTAATAAGATATATTTTATTGGTTTCTATATAAAATCATTCATTGGATTGATCTTAATACGTTGGAGAATAAAACAATACCATAGAGTCCAATCAAATAAAACCAAGTAACTTATTAATTAAACCTGTTTTGTAAAACCAGTATGCAATTTAACCACAACCATATATTAACCTTTAATTTCTAGTGATTATAAGCACACATTTGCAGGATTTTAAACAAACACATTATAACATGGGCTTATAAACTTCGCCGGCCTTCGGCCTTGGGTCCAGTGAGCTTTGGCCGCTGGACCCACATTTAATATCGTTGATCCCAGGGGGCCCCCACCCCCCCAGGCAACAGTTTGCCCTTCGATTTAAAGGGACAGGGTTGGTTTATTACTTGGTGCCTGAGGCGCCCCCTTGATGTCGACGGGATCAATGCATTTTTTGGGCACCCGCCACACCATGAGCTTCGGTTCGTAAGGTGGTTTCACATTAATAGGGCCTTGGTGCCTGACGTTGTACAAGTGGGGTATGAGGAAAATATCCACTTATAACAGGGGCTGTTTTGAGGCAAATCTACTCGGATTTTCATAGAAAATCGTTGATATAATAAGATTTTATGTATTAATGGATTTTTGACTATAAATTCAAATACACTCATGGATAAACTTACGCATTCCTGGGGGTATTGTGATGTCAGCAGTGGCGTAGTTTCGATACAGATAAGACACCGCATTTCATTATTAATAAGATATCACACAATGGCGATTTTTCGAAAGTAAATGTTGTTTGATAACTTTAAAATTGACATTTAAGGCCTCTCACCACAACATTGACAGTCCCTAAATTTTGATTCTCACTTTAATTTCAAATTCGTATTTTATTTTTTTTACAATAGATTTCAAATGGCGAAACTAATTAAACGCATGAGGAATTTTATTTTGAAGAAGAAAAAAACGAAGATTTATTTACTTTTTAATAATGCGTTATTTGTGTTTTTTGTTTCATCCTTCAATGCATTGGCAATTAAAAATGCAACATTTAAAAAGCTAAATCGATAAAGGAGGTTTATTACTCGTTTAAGAGCATCCATGCATTTTTCTTTTCTTTTTTTTTAAAAAGAAAAATACTATATTTATTTTTCTTTTATCATGAAATTAAGAAAATATTTTGGCTCTTTTCAGGCACCAACATTCAAATGCGAATTAGATTTTTTAAATCTCTAATTTTATCAAATTTCTTCAGATTAAATAAAATTGAAATTTGTTATTCGTTATAAAACAAAGACAATGAACTAACTGATTGCTGTCAGTAACCTTCACTAAAAAATTGGTACGAAAAAAGAAAATAAACAGAAAATCACATAGGAGCAAGGTATATAAATATATCAAATTTACCTATCAACCCAAAACGTCCTAAAAATGTGATACATTAAAAGTAAGAAAAAAATTTATATTACATTATTATCAATTGACAATAAAGAATATAACTAGGGTGTTATTTAACTGCCTTTAGATTTGTCTTCAATAGTTAAAAAAAATAAGGAAAAAACAACAACAAAAACAGAACACCTACACCATTTTTTTTATTTATTTATTGTTACGAAGAGACAACGTTTAAAATTCCTCGGTTGAAAATAAAAACAGACGTACCTTTTTCTTCACTCGTCTGTCTGTCCCTTTGACAATCCACACATCCTGGATGGTACCATTTTTCCGGGAGGCACTTATGGTACTCTTCTCTCAATATTCCTTTGCCTGCAAATAAAAACAAGCCGGCCTGTTTTGGTGGGTCAATCGTCGTATTTGGATAACGATGGTAGCCATTTCTATTTCTAGTGTTATGTAGTCTGGAGAAAAAAGCGTAAAGCGAAATAAGCAACGCCCCGTTTTCGTGAAA
This sequence comes from Doryteuthis pealeii, assembly GCA_023376005.1. Lineage (NCBI taxonomy): Eukaryota > Metazoa > Mollusca > Cephalopoda > Myopsida > Loliginidae > Doryteuthis > Doryteuthis pealeii. The sequence continues at coordinate 7,637,891 of CM042180.1, forward strand.
TCTCGGAAAATCTCACGAGACTTCCCTTCACCCCGGCGCTCGGACGCGCTATGACCTTTAAAAATCTATAGAAATAAGAACCGAATTAACAGTGATATTTACTTGTTTCGTTATTTTTTTTGTTCTGTTTCCTTTTTATTTTTTTTTGTTGTTTATTTTTTTTATTTTTTTGTTTTGTTATTTTTTTCGACTGGTCATTATAATGTCTGATTTTTTTTTTTCAAAATATGACTTTCTTTTT
>CM042180.1:7638231-7703327 GCA_023376005.1 Doryteuthis pealeii
TTTGGATATGCCATTAAACCCAAAAACGCATCCCCCAGGTATAGGTTAAATAGTAACCCTACTATTCTTCTACAAGGAATGGCAATTGTAATTAAAATAACTCTAATGAAAGGTTGATATGGGCCATTAAAAAGAGACCTAAACCGTCATCATTTTTTCTGTATCTTTCTCTCTTGCTTTTTTTTTTCTTTCCTTTTCCCTTTAACCGCACCCCCTTCTCTCTCTCTTTCTTCGACTCCTCTCTCTCTCTCTCTCTCTCTCTCTCCTACTCTCCTACTCCTTTCGTCCCTATTTCTCTACTCCCTCTAACCAATCTACAAGGATTTAAGAAAATTATCTGCTTGAAAAAGGATTATTTACAAATCACACAGTATATACTTCAAAACATATCCTAAAATCATAACTTATGCATTGTAGTGCCTAATGAGCTGTGATAATATATATATATATATATATATAATATCCAGTTTTACATATAATACTGTATCTATTACCCAAACCCACACATTGCAGGCAGGATGTGACACAAAGCATTTTTTTTCTAAAGTCAAGTAAGGTGGTTTAGCCCAGTTGACAGAGCACACACGTTGGAATTGCAAGGTTCCAGGTTTGGATACCGGTCCCTACCAACACAGTGTAACCGTCAGTTTCCAGATGTTTAGCGCTTACATCAGATTACCAATCTGTGTTACTCATGCACTGAGTTGGCGAGGACAGGTATTGAACCTGAAACCTTGTGATTCCAAGCTCAATGCTCTACAACTGAGCTAAACAGGCTCTTAAACGAAGAACAGTTGTGGTACTATTTAACCATTGTGGGAAGATGAGGAGGTTCAATGCTTTTTTCAATGGGTATAATAATATTTTAATTCCATTGCTGGGTAAGATGAGGAGGTTCATCTTTCTCAAGGGTATAATATATATTTAAATCCATCTGCTGGGAAGACTAGCGAGATTCATTCCTTTCTCGCAGGGTATATATATATTACCTTGAAAGGCATGAACCTCCTCATTTCCCAGCAATGGATTAAATATATATATACCCTTGAAAAAGGCAATGAACCTCCTCATCTTCCCAGCAATGGGTTAAATAGTACCACAACTGTTCTTCAGTTTAAGAGCCTTGTTAGCTCAGTTGGTAGAGCATTGAGCTTTGGATCACAAGGTTTCAGGTTCAATACCTGTCCTCCGCCAACCTCAGTGCATGAGTAAACACAGATTGGTAATCTGATGTAAGCGCTAAAACATCTGGAAACTGACGGTACACTGTGTTGGTAGGGACCGGTATCAAACCTGGAACCTTGCAATTCAAACGTGTGTGCTCTGTCAACTGGGCTAAACCACTTTATTGACTTTAGAAAAAACTGACTTTGTGTCACATCCTGCCTGCAATGGTGTGGGTTGGGTAAATAGATACAGTATTGATATGTAAAACTGGGATATATATTATATATATATATATTATTATCAAGCTCATTAGGCACTTACAATGCATAGTTATGATTTAGGTATGTTTTGAAGTATATTACTGTGTGATTTTGTAAATAATCCTTTTTCAAGCAGATAATTTTCTTAAATCCTTGTAGATTTGGTTAGAGGGAGTAGGAGAAATAGGGACAGAAGGGAGAAGGAGAGAGAGAGAGAGAGAGAGAGAGAGGGAGTCGAAGAAAGAGAAGAGAAGGGTGACGGTAAAGGGAGGAAGAAAGAGAGAAAGATACAGAAAAGAAATGATGACGGTTAGGCTTATATCATGTTTTATTTAATACCAATGCCATCCTTGTAGAAGAATAGTAGGGTTATTTAACCTATACCTGGGGATGGGTTTTTTTTTTTTTATGGCATATCAACCTTCATGAGTTATTTAATACCAATGCCATCCTTGTAGAAGAACAGTAGGGTTACTATTTACCTATACCTGGGGGATGGGGTTTTTTTTTTGGTTTAATGGCATATCAACCTTCATGAGTTATTTAATACCAATGCCATCCTTGTAGAGAACAGTAGGGTTACTATTTAACCTATACCTGGGGGATGTTTTATTTGTTTTATGGCATATCAACCTTCATGAGTTATTTAATACCAATGCCATCCTTGTAGAAGAACAGTAGGGTTACTATTTAACCTATACCAGGGGATGGGTTTTTTTGTTTAATGGCATATCAACCTTCATGAGTTATTTAATACCAATGCCATCCTTGTAGAAAGAAGTAGGGTTACTATTTAACCTATACCTAGGGGGATGGGTTGGTTTCTTTGTTTAATGGCATATCAACCTTCATGGATTATTTTAGCTAAAGCCATCCTTGTAGAAGGTAAAAGTAATTAAAGTTAGCAGAGTAGACTATTGTTGGTATCAGCTTGGTAGTGAGGGAGCCTATCCCCTTTTCACAATGCTAGATCAGGGTGGTTGTTTTTTTGCTGAGGTGGAGCACTACACCTACCGTCAGTTCCCAGATGCTTTGATGCATAGATCAGATTACCCAATCTGTGTTTCTCATGCATTGAGTTGACAGGACCTGTATTGAACCCAGAACGTTGTGATTCCTGACAATGATCTATTGACTGAGCTTAACTAGCTCTGTCATGGTACTATTTAACCCATAGCTGGGAGATGAGGAGGTTCATATTATTTGCAACGGGTATACATGTATTTAACTCAAAATTTCTATTTAATACATGTATCTAAATCAAAATTGGCTAATTTTTAAAAAAATACAGTTGACTTACCGGTTTCGTTTGGATTAATTGTGTACAAGTTTAACGAGATTTATATAGTGACTGTCAGTAGCCTATATATATATATATATTTATGGAGGTGTGTGGTCTAATGGTTAGAGTCGTAGGAAATGGACTCGTCAAAGCGAGTTCAATTCCTGGACGAATCTGTTTGAATTTCACATAGCGCTAATATCCTTGGGAAAGGTATGAATCCAATTCTCCTCCAGCTATGGATAGATAGCAGGGCAGACTGAACTCTTTAACCATGGCTAGGTAACCAGTCTAGGAGAAGGAAAACTCTGAATTCAAACCTGTTTAACTCCACTTAAGAAATTGACCTTGTGTCGCATCCTGCTCATGCGGAGGGGTTGGTAAATATATATATATATATATAATAAGATGAAGACCCATTTTTGTACTTAAAGTTTATGTTTCTCTATTATTCTTACTAGCAAATATATGCACCTTCGGGTGCAAGTATTTAGGTTTTGATGTTATAAAATATTGTAGACTATTTAGAAATGATAAACTGAGGGGGTATAATCGAAAAATAGAACAGCTTAGATTTAACTCTTCTATCATTTTCTTCACTCCCATCTTTCATTTTCCTAATATCTATTTAGTTAGATTATGAAGTATTTAATAAAAATTACAGTTCTTTCGTCTTATTTATGGATTTCTTTAAAGATTTATCCAGAGATTTTTACTCAGATTCGTTAAGAGAAAACCAAACAATTAGAAATCAATAATACTAAGCACATATTATTAAAATCAAATTTTAAATATCAATATGCAAATTAGCCTTCTCGTTCAACTGTAAACCGCTATTTTGTTGTATATATAAATACAATTACATGCTATTAGTAGGTAGATATGGTCAACAGTATTAATAAGGTATAACAATTTTATCAATAATTGATGTTTAAATAAAAATAAATTCATGGTAAATGTGACGTCAATAACTAAGGGAATTGTAACTTGAATAGTGATTTAGTTTCGGTTACAGACAGACAAACACACAATCTCCATTATAATAAGATTATATTTATTTTTATATTTTATATTTAGAATAATACTAAATAGGATTCTATATATATAAGGACAAACTCTTGCTCGAAACACATGAGTGAGAGAGAGAGAGAGAGTGAGTGTGTTGTGAGAGAGAGAGTGAGTGTGTGTGTGTGTGTGAGAGAGAGAGAGAGAGAGAGAGAGAGAGTGAGTTTGTGTGTAAGAGAGAGAGAGTGTGGTGTGTGTGTGAGAGAGAGAGAGAGTGAGTGTGTGTGTGTGTGTGAGAGAGAGAGAGAGAGATACTGAAAAAAAAAAATTTTTGAAATTCTGGGAATCCTTGTAGAGTGGATGATTTTCAGATAATGTGCAAAATAGAGGGTAGGTATTTACCCAACCCATTCGCCATGGGTATGATGTGACACACGGTCACAAATATGGGGGCATCCAGTGAAGATCGAACTCACGATTCAGTAGTAATGGATCTGCGTGACTAGCTTGCTAATTGCTAAATAGAGGGTTTGGTCAAACAAGTCAATCATGTCTATATATAATGGAGATTCAATGTCTGTCTGTCTGTAATTGAAACTACATCACTGCTTACATCACAATACCCTCAAGAATTGCATAAGTTCATCAATGAGTAATTTATAGTCAAAAAACATTAATACATAGAATAAAGAACAACCTTGTGTAAATTTTCAAAGGTTATGACAAACTCATAACTCGTTGGAACGCAAACAACTCCCGACACAAGGTTGAAGGACAAAACATTTATATAACAGCACAAGAATTAACAGGGTACATAATAAATACATACATAAGTAATACAAAGTTACATGTAAAAAGGATAAACATAAAAGCAACAGACATGAGACTAGGAATAGTCCATGCTGTATAAATCACTTACAGTAATGTAAGGGGGGGGCCAAAGCCCTAACAAGAAAGGGGTAGTCATAAAACTACCTCATGGTGTCTCGTAGGTCGGCAGGCAAAAAGAGGAGACACAAGTTCAAATCAGCTGCTTAAATACCCGAGGCCCCTAGCGGGAACCAGCGAAACTAAACGGGCAGACAACTCCCCTTGCAAATACGAAAATAACCCCACACTTGTATTATATACTCTGAAATTAAGTATACAACATTAAACGGTTCACATTGTTAAAACGGGTTTTAATAAATATGTGTGGTGTTACATAATTATGGATCCCTAATATCTTTTTAAGGTAGTATAGAAATCCTTATGGCGATCAGTACAGCTGATGGCCTTGAGAGTGAGTGACAGCGTTTGACCTCACTCTGACCTCACTCTGACCTTGCGTTCTGGGGATGATCGTGAGAATCGGAAGCCAATAGAAGGCCCTTCCGGTTTAAGGAGTAAGCAACTCAGTTAGTCAGTTAGACAGTTAGAGAGTTAGACAGTTAGGACTTAGAAGCGAAGCTAGCAAGATGTGAGCTCACTGCGTGATTGTCTGGTCTGGGGTTCTACGAATAAAGAACATCATCGTAAATCAGTCTTGTTGTTATTAGCTAACAATAGCACGAGGCTATAACATCCCTAGCACAGAACCAGACCCGGAATCCTCAATAGATTATTTAAGAAGTAAGCCCGTCACAGAAAAGGCACTACGTTACAGTGGTCCCAAGTGGATGCTCTATCTAATGAGCTAATGTTACATAATTTATGTTGTAGCATAAATTGTTGACAGACCCTGTAGCGAAAAATTCAAGGGTCCATTAGCTCTATATTTTGGGCTAGACGGGGGTCGGAGAGGCCCCTCCGATCAATCGGCTGGTCACGTCAAGCCCTAGCACCTATATGATTTTCCCAACCCTATTGCCCTTATGGCAAGCCCCAACCTTTTTATCATGGGTGCTAGAAGACGGTGGCTGCGGTCACATATCCTGGGAATGACGTTAACTCTATCTGATGGGTGAGGTTCCAGTTTGGAGGTTTGGGGAATGTGGAGCACCATCACCATTGCTCCTGGTCCACTCTGACCTGGAGTGGTAGTACCTGTTAGGGTCCTATCTATGGGTTAAATAGAAATATGTATTTATAAAAAAATTGTATTATCCATTAAGAATTGATTTATTTCAAAACTTTATTGGCATTAAATGACCCACTGAGGTTGATATGCCGTAAAAACAAAACAAAACCAAACCAAACCATTATCTTCCAGATCAGGGAGTGGAAAAATACCAGTAATGGTTAGTTCCCTGACCCCAGAGGCGCGTATTTTAGTTAGTTTTAGATTTTAGTTTCAACCTCAGATTGAAGCAGAGAGCACGTGCATCTCTCTGCTGGGTTGTTAACTCCCCGCGCAGAAGAACATGGGCTAGAGGAATAAATCTTGATCAAAGAAAAAAAGTCGTGTGGTTTAATTAATTGCATGACTAAAAAGTTACCCCTTAGAAGAAGCCCTTAGTAAGGAGACAGCTAGATGAAAAGATGATGCCGAAGAAGTAAAGGAAACAACCAGACACGAACTTAGCAGAAGCGATAGTGAGGAAATAAGTAACAAGTAAATCTCAAACTCTGTCTATTAAAAAAAAAAAAAAATTGACTCTCTCGTCGATTTTCAACGCATGAGTGTTCATCTAATGAACAATCCACACAGGATTTGTTTATAGTGGTGAAGGCTTGTGTAGGACCATTCCACACTTTTTGGCACAGTCGATAGGAAAGAATTGGTGCATCATAGAATGCCACAAACCCAATCAACGACTGACCTCAGGAATTTTGAATTCAGAGTTATCCCTCTCCTAGACTGGTTACCTACCCAAGGTTAAAGAGCCCAGTCTGCCCTACTATTTAACCCATAGCTGGAGGGAGAATATATATATGTGGTACCTATTAAAGAGCATAAAATAATAGTCGAGGACAAGATGAGTGTCATGGTAAAAAAATACGAATCTTTAAAACATTAAATAGCTATGCTGGTTGGTTGGATTTTACGGCATAGCAACTATTGTTGGGTTATTTTATGCCAAAAGTTTCCTCTCTTGTTTATATACCCGATGTATGATGATCGAGTCAATGTGGGTTATATAACAAATTGATTTTGTATCATATCCTAACAATGAGGGAGGGGGTTGGGTAAATACATAAAATACACAGCCTGCAGCAATGGAAAAAAATAAGCTTGGCTCTGTTGGCATTTCCCTATGTAGGGTGCTTCAACTCTACTCTCTGTCTCATCATCATCATTAACATCAAGTCATGCTGACAGCATGGATTCCATGGCTCTCTCTCACCATTCATCCCTATCAGTTATTCCTCCTGGCAAGTCCTCCACATGACATCCAGTATCCATACAGAGCTGATCAATGAAAGTTTTTGCTTGTCAAAGTGCTGTAACTCAAGTATCAGAGTTAACAAAGAAACAATAGGACACAAGTATTAAGGATAGGGAAAAGGTTTACTAAGCAAAGATACTAAGTGAAACAGAGTAATTAGCAATTGATAGGTTGAATTATCAAGTCCCTGGCTCAGAGTTAACAGAGTAATAATAGGAAGAAACATGAAATATTAAGGATAGGGAAAAGGTTGGTAATCCTTAACTTTTCCTCGTAAATTCCAACCATAAAATAAACTGAATCCTCATTTTATGTCCGTGTTTTGGCAATAAATGTTTATTTTTCTAGCACCCGTTATTTTACAATTCACATCAATGTGTATATTCTAAAAGTTTTTATTTTGTGAGAATGGTTAGTTTTAAAGTGGGGGCTCCTTTTGTTGTTGTTATTTCTTTTCTTTTTTTTTTTGGCTTTGGTACTCTAAAATATAATCGTCAGATTTTAATCATCGTCGACAAAAAAAAAAAAAATTACGGTCATAAAAGGAGGATCCAATTCATGCCTAAATTGTAAAATGAGACCCCACTTTAAACTAACCATTCTCACAAATAAAAACTTTTAGAATATGCACATTGAAGTGAATATTAAAATAAAGAAAGAAAATATATTCAGTATTGTAAAATAACGGGTGCAAGAAAATAAAAAAATTTAATACAAAAACACGGACATAAATGGGGGTAAAATGGTAGGAATTTATGAGGAAAAAGTTAAGGATTACCAAAAGGTTTACTAAGCAAATATACAAAGTGAACAGAGTAATTAACAATTGCTAGGTCCCATGAAATCTTGTTGTTTCTCTCTTCCAAGGTTCCATCAGACATTATTTATAGGGAAAACAAATGATTCCATTCTCATTATTTAGGTACTATATGACACAAAGATATTAGGATTTTATTATTTCTAGTAGGACATTATGCTATCAAAAAGATATTATTAATTACCTAACTCTGCAGAATTGAAACTGTAACTAGAAATAAAATTGTAACACCTGTTATCTAATGTCTCCACCCACCATCATTGATTCAATATTGCAGATATATTTAGACATTTGTGTAGGAGTGATTGACAGTGACAGGTCAAGGGTTCAAACTCTGCTCAGGCAGCCATGAGAAACAATTGGACATCATATGGGCACTTGTTCATTGGTTAGTGGTATGAATTGGATCTTAAAACATTATTGCAATTAAGTATCAAATGTTTACCTGTTTAAAATGAATTAGGAGATACATTTTTGTACCATTTATAATTGGATATCATAACTTAAACTGACTTCAACATAGAATAACCTACCTCTAGAAGGAAAAAATAGAGGGGGAGGGGAATAAATATTTGACTCAACATGTCCTTGTTGAGGAGGGGGCAAAAAGAAACAAGTCAAACACCTTCTCAACAATGTCGTCGTCAAAATGTTTAGCAGCTGAAAATCCGTCGTCGTCGTCAAAAGTTTTAGCAGCTGAAAATTGCATCTCACTTCCTGCTGTCACCCCACTTCTACTTATACTACTGTTTCCCCTCAACATCCGGGTGTCTGCGACCCTCACACGAGATTGTCGAGCCAACCCCGGCCGCCGGAATCCTCATAGCTATCATCCGGACGACTGGCACTTACATACGGGACTGTAGCATCTCGACTTCGGTGCCAATGTGTCACCCATTTGCATTCTGAAGGACGTGGGTTCGATTCTACAGTCCTACATGCCAGGCAAAGCCTAGCCCGCTTCCTTCGAGAATACGGCAGGCCTTGACGTTCGCCACTCACCTCGTGTTCTCTGTCACACTACCAAGTAACATAAGTATTACTAAACCTTTGATCTGAAATTTTCATGGTTTGGTTTGGTTTGGTTTGGTTTGTTTTGTTTTATGGCATATCAAATTCAGTGGGTCATTTAATGCCGATAAAGTTTTGAAATAAAGTCATTCTTAATGGATAATACAATTTTTTTTAATAAATACATTTTTCTATTTAACCCATAGATGGGACCCTAACAGGTACTACCAGAGTGGACCAGGGAGCAATGGTGATGAAGGGGTGCTCCACATTCCCCAAACCTCCAGAACTGAAACCTCACCATCAGATAGTTTAACGTCATTTCCAGTACATGTAGACCCTCAGCCATCGCCTTCTAGCACCCATATGATAAAAAGGGGTTGGGGCTTGCCTTAAAGGCAATAGGGTTGGGGCAATCATATAGGTAATAGGGCTTGACGTGACCAGGCGATTGATCGGGGGGGGGGGCTCTCCGACCGCCTGTCTAGCGTAAGTAAGGGTCTAAGTGGAGTGTTGCATGTCATGGACTGCTCATCCACCAAGACTCCGTCCTTAAGCATCACAGGGCGCCACCCACGGCCAACAGGTGGCCCCATTTGGGGGAGTCTTACCCCTCTGCAGAGGTGTAGTCAGTGCATTCTAATGCCCCACCGACAGGGCGGGGAAGTTTCAGGATGATAACGGATGATCTAATATATATAGATTTTTCTTTAACTTTATGTACAGTTTTTTTCAAACATAGTTTAATTCAACTGGAAATTTAATTTGTGCTTTTAAAAAAGCATTTTAATTGTGTAACTTCAAAAAAAGGTATATTGCTTTAGAATTTAGAGCCAAGGTAAAACCGACTAAACTTGCAAATCGGTTGGAAAATTAAAACATATCACAGGGTGACCCGTAAAACCTATTTAAAGGAAGGTTTTTGAAGAGAAGTTGAGAAAGACCAACATATGCCTGAATACTCCATGTCGTTCAACTTAAAACTACTTGCCTGCTACTAAGGTACAATTTATTTTACCCTCTTTAAAATTTCTACTGCCGATTAGACGCTATACTCTTTCTTTACCCTTTCTTCCTCTATTGGACTGAACTTAACTCTTTCTTTCTCTACATTAGTGGACTTTTAAAAAAGCATATTCTGATGAACTTTGAACACTACATTTCGACTTCTCTTATTACTCTAACTTTAATGTTTCAAATACAATTTGTTTTCCTTCTGTTTTTTTTTAATTGTAGTGTGTTTTGAAACTCACATCTCCATCTGCCCTGTCGGCTGGGGCGTTAAAATGCACCAACTGCACCTCTGCAGAGGGGTAAGACTCCCCCAATGGGGCCACCTGTTGGCTGTGGGTGGCGACCCGTGATGCTTAAGGATAGAGCCCAGGTGGATGAGCAGTTCATGACATGCAATACTCCACTTTGGCCCTATCTTGGGCTAGACGGGCGGTTGGAGAGGCCCCCTCCGATCAATCGGCTGTTCATGTCAAGCCCTAGCACCTATATGATTGCCCCAATCCTGTTGCCCTTATGGCAAGCCCCAACCCCTCTTTATCATATGGGTGCTAGAAGGCGATGGCTGCAGGTCTACATGTCCTGGGAATGATGTTAAACTCTATCTGATGGTGAGGTTCCAGTTTTGGAGGTTTGGGGGAATGTGGAACACCCCTTCATCACCATTGCTCCCTGGTCCACTCTGACCTGGAGTGGTAGTACCTGTTAGGGTCCCATCTATAGGTTAAATAGAAAAATGTATTTATAAAAAATGTATTATCCATTAAGAATTGATTTATTTCAAAACTTTATCGGCATTAAATAACCCATTGAGGTTGATATGCCGTAAAACAAAACAAAACAAAATCACATCTCCATACTTGACGGTAAGCCTCTTAAGCCAGTTGAAAATTCACATACCTAGGTAGTAATATCTCATCCACAGAAAGCGATGTTAATACACGAATAGGAAAGGCATGGTCGGCCACAAACAAATTATCAGTCATATGGAAATCCGATATCACTAACAAGCTGAAGCGACAATTCTTTCAGGCTGTGGTTATATCAGTACTGCTGTTTGGCTGCACCACATGGACCCTAACGAAGCCCCTTGAGAATAAGCTAAATGGGAGCTGCACAAGAATGCTGCGTGCAGTCTTGAACAAGTTGTGGAAACAGCACCCCTCAAGGAAGCAGCTGTATAGCCACCTGCCCCCATCTCACAAACCATCCGAGTAAGACGGACTAGGCATGCTGGACACTGCTGGAGAAGCAAGGACGAGCTCATAAGTGATGTTCTCCTGTGAAAGCCAACACATGGGCATGCTAGGGTGGGCTGCCCAGCAAGGACCTATATTCACCAACTATGTAAGGATGCTGGTTGCTGCGCAGAAGACCTCCCAGGGGCAAGGAATTATAGGGAGGATTGTCATGGATATCCGTGCTATTTGTGCGACATGATGATGATGATGATGATATTGTGTTTGTTGTAATTACCAATATATATATAATAATATATATATATATATATATATATAATACTTCACCCAAGACAACCGCCATAAATTGCTGACCACTATAAACTAGTTACCTGACGAACCACTATAACATTATTGGATATGTAATAACTAGGGATGTCCAAAAAAGTGCGCACAGTTTTGACCTTAGTTGGAGGCATGTGGTGTACTGGTTAGAGTCGTAGGAAATAGACTCGTCCACCTGAATTCAAATCCTGGATGAAGCTACAGTTCACATAGTGCTAATACCCTTGGGAAAGGTATGAATCTAACTACTTTCCCTCCAGCTATGGGTAAATAGTAGGGCAGACTGGGCTCTTTAACCTTGGTTAGGCAACCAGTCTAGGAGAAGGAAAACTCTGAATTCAAACCTGCTAAACTTGGGGTGGTCACTACTAGAATAGGCTCAATCCTAATTAGTGATCTATTTCACTAATAATAACTGATCACCTTAGAATTTAAAACTATTTAAATAGATTCTTTCATGAAAAAAAAACAAACAACAAAAAAAACAGCTTAAATTAATAACAATTAAAAAAATAATGCATATTTTTCCATTTAAACCAGTTTTAAAATTTTAAAAGAATTTTTTTTTTCAATTTAAAACAAGAAAGTCATATTTTGAAAAAAAAAATCAGACATTATTAATGACCAGTCGAAAAAAATAACAAAACAAAAAAATAAAAAAATAAACAAAAAAAAAAATAAAAGGAAACAGAACAAAAAAATAACGAAACAATAAATATCACGTGTTAATTCGGTTCTTATTCTATAGATTTTTAAAGGTCAATAGCGCGTCCGAGGCGCGAGGGTGAAGGAGAAGTCTCGTGAGATTTTCCGAGATTTCACGAGAACGGGCGTTGCTATATTTCGCTTTACGCTTTTTTTCTCCAGACTACATAACACTAGAAATAGAAATGGCTAACCATCGTTATCCAAATACGAACGATGACCCACCAAACAGCCGCTTGTTTATTATTGCAGGCAAAGGAATATCCGAGGAGGAGTACCATAAGTGCTTCGGAAAATATGGTACCATCCAGGATGTGTGGATTGTCAAAGACAGACAGACGAGTGAAGAAAAAGGTACGTCTGTTTTTATTTTCAACCCCCGAGAATTTTAAACGTTGTCTCTTCGTAACAATAAATAAATAAATAAAAATGGTGTAGGTGTTCTGTTTTTGTTGTTGTTTTTTCCTATTTATTTTAACTATGAAGACAAATTAAAGGCATTAAATAACACCCTAGTTATATTTCTTTATTGTCAAATTTGATAATAATGTAATATAAATTTTTTTACTTTAATTTATCACATTTTAGACGTTTTGGGTTGATAGGTAAATTTGATATATTTATATACCGTGCTCCTATGGTGATTTTTCTGTTTATTTTCTTTTTTTCGTACCCAATTTTTTTAGTGAAGTTACTGACAGCAATCAGTTAGGTTCATTGTCTTTGTTTTATAAACGACACAACAAATTTCAATTTATAATTCTGAAGAAATTGATAAAATTAAGAGATTTAAAAATCTAATTCCGCCATTTTGAATGTATGGTGCCTGAAAAGAGCCAAAATATTTTTCTTAATTTCATGATAAAAGAAAATAAATATAGTATTTTTCTTTCTTAAAAAAAAAGAAAAGAAAATGCTATGGATGCTCTTAAACGATAATAAACCTTCCTTTATCGATTTAGCTTTTTAAATGTTTGCATTTTAATGCAATGCATTGAAGATGAAACAAAAACACAAATAAACGCATATTAAAAATAAATAAATCCTTCGGTTTTTTTTCTCTTCAAAATAAAATTCCTCATGGTTTTAATTAGTTTCGCCATTGAAAATCTATTGTAAAAAAAATAAATACGAATTGAAATTAAAGTGAGAATCAAAATTTAGGGACCTGTCAATGTTGTGGGTGAGAGGCCTAATGTCAATTTTAAAGTTATCAAACAACATTTACTTTCGAAATCGCATGTGTGATATCTTATTATAATGGAAATGCGGTGTCTATCTGTAATCGAAACTACGCCACTGCTGACATCACAATACCCCCAGGAATTGCGTAAGTTTATCCATGAGTATTGAATTTATAGTCAAAATCATTAATACATAAAATCTTATTTATCAACGATGTTTCTATGAAAATCCGAGTTAGATTTGCCTCAAAACAGCCCCTGTTATAAGTGGATATTTTCCTCATACCCCACTTGTACAAGGTCAGGCACAAGGCCCTATTAATGTGGAACCACCTACGAACCGAAGCTCATGGTGTGGCGGGTGCAAAAAATGCATTGATCCCGTCGACATTTCAAGGGGGCGCCTCAGGCACCAAGTAATAAACCCAGCCCTGTCCCTTTAAATCGAAGGGGCAACTGTTGCCTGGGGGGGGGGCCCTGGGATCAACGATATTAATGTGGGTCCAGCGGCCAAAGCTCACTGGACCCAGGGGCCGAAGCCGCCGAGTTATAAGCCCATGTTATAATGTGTTTGTTTAAAATCCTGCAATGTGTGTTATATATCACTAAGAAATAAAGGTTTAATATATGGTGTGGTTAATTTGCATACTGGTTTTTACAAAACCAGGTTTAATTAATAATTACTTGGTTTTATTGATCTGACTCTAATGGTATTGTTTTATTCTCCAACGTATTAAGATCAATCCAATGAATGATTTTATATAGAAACCAATTAAAATATATTCTTATTTAATTTCGTTAGTCTAATTTAATATATTTCATTACAACTTAAGTACTTAAATATTCTAATTATTTTAATACTAGACAGAGATGCTGGTAGGTATGCGTCCTGTGTCCCTGACGCACTAAATTCTAAAAGGGTGCAGTAAAATCTTATCCATGCGCCCCAGTGTTTTTCTTTTTTCTTCCCTCACCATTTCAAGCTAACTGTAGATACATTTCAGTAGTTTCTTAGAAACAAATTACACAGGTTAGAAAGTAGGAAATAGACAGCTTTAGTTGGGACCCATAGATTTTTCTGGGGACTCATTCAAAGCAAGTATGTGCGTCCCAGGACGCACTAAATCAAGAAGTTATCAGTATCACTGACTAGGTGTTTTTATACTCAATCCATAGTCTGCATGTTTTTTGGGTTCATGATAATTGATGCTTTTATTTATATAAGAAAGAGTGAAGGAATCTAATTAACATTTCATGGGTATCTCCATTATTACAACAATTTTAAATGATTAAAAATTAAAAAATGACGCATAGTGAACGTTGACCCCCACAAAATTATCATTCAGTTCAAAATTGGATCGAAAAAGTATTAGGTACCACCAATTTTCCCTGTGAAATTTACCCCCCTCTCATATTTAACACAACGAAACTTGCATAAAGGTTAATATCATCTTGAAATTTTTTTTGTCCATTCGAAAGAAGAAACATTAAAAAAAACTATTTACTTTTGTTTATTCAATATGGCCTAAACTGGTCACGTGACCTGATTTTGGTGATACCTATAAAGTATTAATGTTTTTTGTTTATTGATTTCTAAGAAGAGACCGTTATAAGTTTTTGTTTTTTTTTTAATTTTTAATAACGTGTTTTGTTAACTTCACTTACAACGTCATTTTACGTCAAATTTTCGAGCTAATTTAATATTTAGAATATATTCAAATATTTAGCCCCCCCCCCCAATATTTTAAAGATGGTGAGGGTTAAAATATTTACATTTACTTGTCAAAAAAGACTGGAAAAAAAACATTGCATTAACTTTTCGGGGAAAAATGCCTTAAGTGCTGGTTGTTTTTTTTCAGCTAGGGACTTCATTCGTATGTGGGGTTGTTTTTTCGGCTATCACCGCCTAACGTTTTTTAAGGCAGGAGGCTGGGACGCAATTATGCAAATAGCACCTGTTAAAAATTAATCACATATGTAATATTTTAATTTTTTTAATGATATGTTATGTTACTACTTTTTTGAGTTTAAATAATCGATTTAATTAATTTTAATTCGTTTTTAAAGCGAAAGTCGGCACACATTTTGGTGGTACTGTGAGTATTTTTAGATTACTATTATTATAGACAAATGTTATGTTTGTGGTGCAAATGAAGGAGGTTGTCACTTGATTTTGGTGTTGAAATAGCTGACTAACACGTTGTTATAAAAATTCCAATTGCGTTTATTTTGGATTTTACAAGTTCTTTTTGGTCAGGTGGTTTTTGTTCAGTTGATGAAGGAATAATTTGTTCTTTCATAAATCCCAGCCCCCTCTCCAATTCATATGGGGGTATCTCGCTTTAGCCCCCAAATATACACCTGGTTTCCTTTGGTGTCTAAAACTTTTTGCTTGAAAAATATTTCGGTACTAAAGCAGAATAGCGCGCAAGAGATCATTTCATTTCACTGAAATATAGCTAGGATTAGGGTTGAAACGTTAGTGTTAGGCTACTTCGGGAGATTTCATAATCTAATGCTATTTATACATAAAAATCGGTTCTAATGATATTATCTCTTGTGCGCTATTCTGCATTTGTACCAATATTTCTTTTTAATTTGCACATTCTACAGCTAACCTCCAATGTCACTCTGTTTCTAGTGGCTGAACTGATGGTAGGTGTGGAGCCCCACTTCAGCAAAAACAATCTCCCAGGTCTAGCTCTAACAAAAAGGGGATAGACTCGCTCACTGTCTGGTTGATACCTACAATAGGTCCAGTTCTTTTGGCTGGGGCTTTAGAATACACCAACTGCACCTCTGCAGAGGGGTTAGCCCTCCCCCCAATAGAGCCACCTCTTGGCTGTGAGTGGCAACCCGTGAAGCTTAAGGATGGAATCCTGGTGGATGAGGCCTCTCCGATCAAACGGCTCGTCATATCAAGCCCTAGCACCTATATGATTGACTTAACCCTATTGCTCTAATGGCAAGTCCCAACATCATCATTGCTCCCTGGTTCAACCTGACCTGGAGTGGTAGTACCTGTTTGGGTCCCATCTATGGGTTAAATAGAAAAATGTTTGTAAAAAAAATTGAGTATCTATTAAGAATGAATTTTTCAAAACTTTGTCAGCATTAAATGACCCACCGAGGTTGATATGCCGTAAAACAAACCAAACCGACAATAGGTCACTCCACCAACTTAATTTACTTACATATAAAAAGCATTACATTTCACGGAAATACCTGAAACCTTTGAGACGTTAGGGTTAGTTTTAAGGTTAAGGTTAGTATTAAGCTACTTCGGGAATTTTCGTAATTAATTGCTATTCATGCATAAACTGCAATTCTAATGATATTATCTCTTGTGTGCAATTCTGCATTTGTACCCCATAAAGACGCACTTTCTAGCGGCAATCTTTGAGATGCTAGAGTTAGAGTAAGAGTTAGTTTTAAGGTTAGTGTTAGGCTACTTAAGGAGTTTTTGTAATCTAATGCTATTTATACATGTGATTCTAATGATATCTCTTGCACAAAATCATGGCAGAAATTGAACTAAATGACCTGTTTTTATGATTGTACCCTAATTCTATGGCAGTGTGTTTAAAGTTCACTAGTACAAATCAACAGAATAACTTAGTAGCTTAAAATGACTCTTTTCAAACCAGTTACCATGACAAATCATTTTTTTTTTTTGTTTTTACTAATGCTACAGTACAAGGGTTTCACCATCCAGTATGTCATTACAGTTGATTAGTCAATAAGTCCACATTACATTGTTGGCACCTTTCCGTCTACTAAGGACGATGGTGTAGTGCCCCCCCCCAATTTTTTTATTTTATCTGCAACTGCGCAAGTGACTCAGCAGGCCAATTCTTGAGTGACAATCTTTGGTGCACAGAATGAACACAAACTGTGATGCTTTCTGGGGCTGCTGTCTTTTCACCCTCTTTCTGACTCTCTTTGCTGTCGAGGTTTCTCTCCTCATTACAATGATCACAAATAAACCTGCCCTGTTGGCAAGGCTTAGATTAACTCTTAACATCCTGTTGAGAATTTTCTAAGTCCAGAGCCCCATTCCTATAAGGATCTATCAAAAATGCTAAAAATGGCCTTTTCATTTAAAGTTACCTGTTATTTCCCTTAAAATAAAGACTTCTAAATATATTTAATATTACATTTAAACAAAGTCTATCATTTGGGGCAGATTAGGAAAATGAATGTGACTTCTGGCCGGGTGGAATGAGGTGGTATAGGATGTTAAGAGTTAAGCTGACTAAATCCTCTGTAGTGGGGTAAGTCCCCCCTACCCCCCAAAAAAAGTTAATGTCAAGCTCTAGCACCTATATGATTGTTCCGACCCTGTTGCCCTCATGGTAAATCCCAACACTTTTTGTCATATTTTCCTGCAGACTTTTGATTCTTGAATTTTCTCTTGGGGGTAAAGTTCTGCTTGGTCGATCTTCTGAGTGAAGTTAAATTTCCATATCTTGCTTCTCTTTTCTCTCACTTATAACCTCCCGATCAGTTGGTTGATCACATCAAGCCCTAGCACCTATATGATTGTCCCCACTCTATTGCCCTTATGGAAAGTTCCAGCCCTTTTTATCATATGTGCTAGAAGGCAGTGGTCTATATGTCCTGAGTATGACGTGTGACATGCCTCTAGTATGTCAACTAGTATATATGTGTACATTTATAATAAATTTTTTTATGAAATGTGTGGGCGAGCAAGAAAAATTGTATTGGTGAAATAATACTATTCTCCTATCAGACAATGATTTTCAAACATTCCCTTTCCAATTGCGGAAACGATGAGAGGAAATATCTCTTTTCTCGGTCTTGCATTTTCGCGACTGACAATTGGATTTAAAGTACACATGACTTCAGAACTTTCGCGCCCTGTGAAGATAACGATTTAGTTGGTTACCATGACTATCAGATTTGCACCAAAGAGACCAGACCCCAACACAGAAGCTGAAAACACCTTGGAGAGGTGAGATGTGTATTGCCTCGCTCCATAATTGTGAAACATTGCGGTAAATGAAGCGGTGAAAGAAACGAGAAAATCAACTTATCACCAAAGAAAAACTAACGACTCTGAATAGAAAGAAGACATTCTTTTATTGGATTATGCAGAACGTTCAAATTGTTTGAACATCTAAAGAACTTTGACATATATTTGAATCATATGAGAAAATGGGAAAGAATATATATATATATATAAAAAAAGGAAAGAATAACGAAAGGACATTCTTTTATTATCCATGGTATCACAGTGAGTTAAATCTCTTGTTTTACATTCTGTCTTTTAAGATTGTATGTTCAATTGCTCGCCCACCCATGTATGATAATATAGACACCCTTTCCATATCCCTTATTACATGTATATATATGTATATTTTCTTTTATTATTGTTTGTTTTTAAAATACTTTTCTACTGCCTGTATTTGATGTAAATAAATATTAGAGTCTATTAACGGGATCCTGCTTGTTTCTTTGTTGTCTGGTGTTGTGTTCCATATCGATCTCTTGTCCACATATTGAAGCTGAGAAGAAAGTTCCCCATCCCTTTGTGTTATTTTTTTACACTCGGGATCTCTTGCCGTTTTTTTATTATTATTGTTGCGCCAGCGCATTGGTCGTTCCCAATGGCTGCGTGCACCTAACAGATGTTAAACTCTATCTGATGGTCAAGTTCCAATTCTGGAGATCTGAGGAATGTAGAGTACCTCTCTATCACCATTCTCCAAGGTTCACTTTGACCCAGAGTGGTAGTACTTGTTAGGGTCCCATTTATGGGTTAAATAGAAAAATTTAAAAAAAAAAAGTACCCATCATAAATTAATAAAACAAAATGTCTTTGACATAAAATAACTCAAGGGTTGACATGCCGTAAAATTTAACCAACCAACCAACCCCCCCAAAAAGTATGTCCTGAAAATGACACTGCTTGGCATCTGATGGTGAGGCTCCAGTTCTGGAGATCTGTTGAGTATCAGGTACTCTTTCATCACTATTACTCCTAGGGCCACTCTAGATCGAATCATTATCTGGCCATTAACTTTGAACCACATAACTTTGAGAACCTGTGTTACACCTCAAAGATATGTGGTTCAAAGTTAACTGACCTGAAAAAAATGTAAAAGTTTTTAAATAAAATAACTGGTGCATTATATCTTTTATTCATTAATATATCAACACTGAAAATTTCATTAAATTCAGTTAATTCCCTGATTTTTTTTTTTCTTTTGGTAGGGTGACGTACGATGGTGGAATTTAGGTCCGTTAAGTTCGATTTAACCGATATTTGTGTCTCTCCCCTCTCCCTGTTGACCACATTCCTCCTAGTGACCTTTCCATATGTACAATGAACACACATCTATTATTATGTCTACTGTCGATTTAAAACAGCTCATCTAACACACAGTCTGTGATTATGCCTAACTAGATCTTTGGCCACTACAAACAATGCAATGCTTACCAGTGTCTACAGTGTCTGCTATCTGATCTGGCTGACATATATGTCATGTTCAGACCATGTGTCTAAGATACAAACATTCAACTTTGGTAACTTTCACTTTTAGTTGGCTAAATTCCTAGTAAATAAGACAATTAGAGTAACCTCCCTTGACTTTCAATTTGAACTAAGCCGGTAGTTATTTTGAAAGTCTCCGTGGGAAATAAACAAATCTTAGAAACTTTTTCGAAAACAATACAACTGCATGCTTTGACACAAAAATATCATAAAATGTGTTCTTAAGAACAATTAAGTTCATTTCAGATAATTTTATGCTAGGAATTTAGCCAACTGACTTTCACTTTGAAACAAGCCAGTAGCCATTTTGAAAGTCGCCATGCGAAATACACAAATCTTAGAATCGTTTAAAAAAAAAATACAACTGCATGCTTTAACACAAAAATATCATAAAATGTGTTCTTAATAAGTTCATTTCAGATAATGCGCACGCACAATTTTATGCTAGGAATTTAGCCAACTAAAGGTGAAAATTACCCAGACTTTTAACTCCAACACAAAAAAAAGCCATACCTTTTTGTATAAGTCTATATTAATATTACTAGCAAAAAACGCCCTCCAGGTTGTGTAAAAGTTAATTTTTGCCATGCTCTTTCAAAAAATTTAAACAGTTCTTTGAAATCTTATAGATATATATTTTTATAACAGACATAAAAAAATAATTTTCTGATCAAAATTTAAATGTTTTCTTTCTAATAAAACTAAGTTTCTTACAGTAAATTCAAATTAATTCAAATATTCAAAATTTTTCTTTTGAGGGCATCCAAACCGTTTGGTTTTATCGTCTATTGTAAAATTTTGTTTTACGACATACAATAAACAAAATAGAACATTTAAAAAAAAATTTTTTTCACCGTATAATAAAAATTTAATGTAGAAGAACATTATGTGACTATTTCTTGTTTGTAAATAATTTTCTTGTAAAACTCTATACATTAGATAACTTAAAATATATATTAAAATAAAACAAACTATATATAAATCAATAATACTGGGCATGTATTTATTAAAACTTGTTTTAACAATGTAGACCATTTGATGTTGCATAGTTAATTTCTGAGATCAAACTCTTTCATTAATATTTCCTTCACAGCTTTTTCCTCACCATCCCCATTGTGCCACATCCTACCCATGGGGAACTGGTTGGGTAAATACCTACCTTTGGGAAGATATGCTTCCAATTATTCTCCCTCTAGCTATGGGTAAATAGTTGGACAGATTGGGCTCTTTAATCTTAGTAGGGCAACCTCTCTAACCTGTTAAACTCCACTCTAGAAATTGACCTTGTGTCGCATCCTGATTGTGTAGAAGTGTTGATAAGTATATATTTATGTTTGGTAAAGAAAAAGGCTTAAAAATCAGTCATATTACCCATTATAGATCTATTTCTACTAGGCCCCGACACTAACTTATTTCATGACCGTCCCGAACAAAAATTATCAACCGTCCCAAATGGGGTTTGGACTGTCCTGAAATCAAAATATTTTTGTTTAATTCATTAGCATCATCTATACTTGTCAGTCATCATAGCATAATAACATGTAATAAAACATTAAGAAAAACTGAAGCAGTGATAATTCTGGATATTTGGACAAAAAATCCATTTCCTAGTGTGTTTTGTGCTAAAAAAAATCCTTTTTTTACTTTAAGTTACCCTGAGTAGGGTTAATAGTACATAATTCGGTCCTTTTAAACTATCTCCCTCCACAATTATTCATTACATGGCTTTTAGAATAGACCTGCTGTGCTGTAGCCTCATTTTGAGGTCAGCATTTGGGCAATCACTGGACGGCCAATATTGGAATGTAGTACTAACTTTTAGGAAAAACTTTTTATCGTCCCCGGTAAACTGTCCCAGATGACGTATTGATCGTCCCGGATATAATTTTTATCGTCCCCAGGACAATGGGATATCATTAATGTCAAGCCCTGATTTCTACCCATATATATATATGGATTTGATGGGTCATTTGAGGGTTCATGAGAGGAAAAGTTTTAAATTTTATATTTGTGGGGAGGGTTCAGAATAAATGATGGTTTCAGTTCTTATGGTGGGCCTCAGATACCCACGAGTGGAAATGGTCCATAACACACGATACCCCTGGCATTTAAGGCCTTTTTATTCACAAATAATTTTGCTCTGTTTATAAAAATTAAGCATTGAGCTCTCACACGGAACCTGAACTCAACAACAAACTACTGGTAGAGAATAGGACCAGCCTAGAATCACCTTGTACCAAGAAACTTGGTATTCCAACAAAGAATATATATATATATATATATATATATATATATATATATATATATATAATATGAGCAAGAGAGACATATAGAAAGTTAGGATTAGATTTAATTAAAAAGGTTATATGCTGCTTTTATTGTATTGAAATAAAATAAACTTTTTAAATAATCTACAGCAGGAGTTCCCAACCTTTTATTGTCATGACCCACCTAATCACCTCTAAAATCCTGATGTCCCCCATGTGGTAATATAAAATTCTTATAATTTAAAAACTGAATTCCATTTGAGTTGAAAAAGTTTAAAACACCAATACCTTTTGGTTTAAACAAGATTCAAAAGAACAAATCATCTTTGAAAAATGTAAATGAAATGCTCAAAAGATAGAAAATAATTAAAAAAGAAAATCGAAAATTTTGACCCAGACCTCGTTAGTCTCAATTTACACCCCATAAAAATCAAATTGTCCTGCTGTGGGGAATATGCTTAACATTGGCAACGACTGCCTTACAGTTATGGAAACCTGTAATGGTTAAAAAAAAACACATCTAAAGTTCATTTATCTTTGAATATTCTGCTTGCTTACTGTTACAGCATTCACCCTGGGCAATTTGAGCCAACTCCAACCAACGAAGGAGTAACAAGGAAATTAGAAATTTACAAGTGGTCCACTTGCATGCATATCCTGGTCAGGGGTAGGGGATGCCCTTGTTTGCCACAGATTTTCCACAGATGCAGTGACAAGTATGCCAAAAGCCTTTGATTCTTGATGATGATGATTGAGACACTCTTTGGATTTTTACTAGAGCCCCTTTTGCCCGGTTGTGGCCTTAAAACATGGGTTGCTAGACCTGTCTGCCTTGGGTGACCCTACCAGGAACTTAAATTCCCGATGGCATAGCTCTGATACTACCAAGTTTACATGGCCATGTCGCAATGAGGAGGTGTTGAAATTTAGAAATAATGTGCTAGATGGCTGGTGATCAAAGAGTTTCCTCTGGCCTTTTACAGGTCTTGTTTTTGTTTGGCATGATGTCTAGCCACCCTCCTCACCAGATAAAATATTTGGGCTTACCGGTTTAGTCGCCGATGACCCAACATTGACTGACGGGCAGCACTGGGTTACATGGTACCTGTAGCACATTGACTGACGGGCAGCACTGGGTTACATGGTACCTGTAGCACATTGACTGACGGGCAGCACTGGGTTACATGGTACCAGTAGCACATTGACTGACGGGCAGCACTGGTTACATGGTACCTGTAGCACATTGACTGACGGGCAGCACTGGGTTACATGGTACCAGTAGCACATTGACTGACGGGCAGCACTGGGTTACATGGTACTGTAGCACATTGACTGACGGGCAGCACTGGGTTACATGGTACCTGTAGCACATTGACTGACGGCAGCACTGGGTTACATGGTACCTGTAGCACATTGACTGACGGGCAGCACTGGGTTACATGGTACCAGTAGCACATTGACTGACGGGCAGCACTGGTTACATGGTACCTGTAGCACATTGACTGACGGGCAGCACTGGGTTACATGGTACCTGTAGCACATTGACTGACGGCAGCACCATGACAGCACAATATTTTGCTGAGAATAATCAGGGGTCATAGGTCATTTGATTGTTATCTGGAAGAGAATTGGTCAAATTTCAAAGTGTCTAACTCTCCCGACTCATCATCTAAGCTCCCTGAAATAGACTATAATGCTAAATCTCTAAGTCTTTTGTTATTTATTTACTTATAGATTTGCTCTGTGACTCTAACATTAAGAGCACACATTGAGCTCTCAAACTGCAACAGGTTTTTTTAAATAAAACTCTTGTGTCGTAAGGAAGATTTCTTCTCTGGACTTTTGGATTATATATATATATATATATATATATATATATATATATGAAGAGTGAAAGATTGAATAAATCTGACAAAATGTGGTTGAAAATAGAGGAAAAAATATATGGATATAACAACACAGCAACTAAATTCAATTGATATTTCGCCTCATTGACTATCTGAAGCTTTTTCAAAATCTAATTTAATAAATTTTGAAAATGCTTCAGCCAGTCAATGAGGCGAAATATCAATTGAATTTAGTTGCTGTGTTGTTATATCCACTTTTTGCCTCTATTTTCAACCACATTTTGTCAGATTTATTCAATCCTTCACAACTCATATATATATATATATATATATATATATATATAAACATTGGTCAGTTTAAGGGGGAAACTCTCAGTGTCATTTGAAGTTGAGAGCGGAGTGAAACAGGCCTGTGTCCTTGCACCCACTCTGTTCTCAATTTTTCGCTCTATGGTCTTATCTGATGCCTTCACTAACTCCACCCAAGGTGTATGGATACAGACTAGACCAGGGGCAGACCTGTTCAATATCAAACAATTCAGATTTGCTAGAAAAATCAAATGCGTCCTGGTGTGTGTACTCTTGTATGCAGATGACACTGCCTTCCTGGCACACAACCACCAAGACGCCCAAGAAATAATCACATGATTCGCAGACTCTGCAAAGGCATTTGGGATTATAACTATAGAATATCATAAACAACTAGAGAAACTAATGGATAAAAAAATTGTCTAGGCTGAGTTCAACAATCCGCCCAGCATCTTGTGAAGTGTACTGTTGAGCCGCTTTTGGGTTCATTCATCTTGCTTTACATCCACCATGCTGCTACCCATGGTTTTTAATGCTTGAACAACACTCCACTTTGGTCCCTACTTAGACTAGACGGGCAGTTGGGGAGACCCTTTTCAATCAATGGGCTGAGAAGGCGGTGGCTCAAGGTCTTAGTGTCCTGGATATTATGTTAAACTCTGATGGTGAAGTTCCAATTCTGGAGCTCTGGGGAATGTGGAGTACCTCTTTATCACCATTACTTCCAGGTCCACTTTGAACTGGAGTGGTAGTACCTGTTAGGGTCCCATCTGTGGGATAATTTTAAAAAAATTGAGTACCCATCAAAGATGAATAAAACAAAACTTCATTGGCATAAAATATCGCAACAAGGGTTGACATGCCGTAAAATCCAACTAAGACAGGTCGGGTTTACTTCAGATCAAAATGCAATTATCGTTTACTAATGAATCAAAACCTTTAGCCATCTCTCTCTTTCTCTTGCACACACGCTCTATTTACTCTCTCTCTTTCTCTTTCTCTTTCTCTTTCTTTTTCTCTTTCTCTTTCTTTTTCTTTTTCTCTTTCTTTTTCTCTTTCTTTTTCTCTTTCTTTTTCTCTTTTTTTCTCTTTCTTTTTTTCTCTTTCTCTTTTTCTCTTTCTCTTTTTCTCTTTCTCTCTCTCTCTCTCTTTCTCTTTATTCATTTTTCTTTCTATTTATTTTCAGGAATTGTATACATAAAGTTCAGCAAGACTTCATCTGCCTTTTTGGCAATGGAAGAAATGAATGGTAAATGTGTTCCAGGACATCCAAAGCCACTTAAGGTTAGTGACATTTTCATTTGCTTCTAAATGTAAACAATTATTATGGGACAAAGGTTATATATGCGCTTTTAGTCGAGCGGCTTTATGTGATCCTGAGGAAAGCTAGGGGAGTAAACCCTGAAAACAAATCCAGAGCCGAAGTCCCTAAGATGTTGTATCGCTGAACTTCAGCGCTATACAGTAACTCCTGCGACACTGCTGTTGCCAAACTGCATTGGTTTCTTACCTTTCCTTTGGACCACAGCAGCAGTGTGGAGAGGGGATGGGGTCATTCCATGTCAATTCACCGGGGTGTTACACCCACCGACACCGAATTACTTGAAATTTGGCACAAATGTTCCCCTTCATGAGTTAGGAAAGTGTGCCAAATTATTTTGTCTTAAACCTTACAGTTCCGATTTTAGAGGGGGGGATATAATTTTGCTATTTTGCCTCAAAATTAAGGCTGTGCGGTGTCGCAAAATCTCAGTGTTTTTTTTTTTAATTTTTAAAAAATACTTTCATACATTCAATATTTCTGAAATTTGGTATGTAAGGCAAATAAGGACTGTAGAATCCAAATATCCAACTATTTTAACCCTATACCTCACAAAAAATTTTATTTTGCCCACCCAAATGCATGACTCCAAAATCAACAACTTTTCACCTATGTAGCTTACGGTCAGTCTATCGAAAATGGGTCCTCTTCAATTTTCATAATATTTTTTTCTTAACATCTACTATGTCTGCCTAAGTTCACCAAAGAATTTCGTGAGGGGGTCAAGTCTACTTTAGAAGATATGAACCTGCCAAGTTCAGAGTTTTTTTCCTATGTACGTGCAGGATTTCGGTGAAAGATTATAATTAAGGACAATCATCCCTAATGCTCCATGAACTCTCAAATGTTGATATTGTGCTCAGTGACTTCTTAAACTATTCAATAATATGTTTTTATCAATTAAAAAAAAAAAAAAAAAAATCCCAGGGTGAGTCAAAAAGTAATGCCATTTTGTTTAGTACAGGTATAATTACCGACACAGGAACATGTATCATGAATTAAAATGAAGTTGGTCCTCTGTGGATCACCTCCCTGTTGGTACAAAAAGATTTGTGGTAAAAAATTTGCTGAAAACAATTACAGTAATAAAAACTTGGATTACGGGTCCAAATTCGACCCTGAATTTTTTAATTTGCTCACTGAGTTGACCTGATTCCAAAATGGTATGATATGTTAGGTGACGGCCTCAAGGAGTAAAGTTGAAAAAATGTGACACACTGACATTCACATTTATTATTAGAGATCGATATTCTCTCTGAAGCCTTATTTGAAACATGATTCCAAAATGGTATGATATGTTGGGCTATGGCCTCAAGGAGTAAAGTTGAAAAAAATCTGACACACTGACATTCACATTTATTATTAGAGATGAATATTCCTTGAAGCTTTATTTGAAACCTGATTCAAAATGGTATGATATGTTGAGCTATGGCCTCTAGCGAGTAAAGTTGAAAAAAAAATGTGACACAACTGAACATTCGCATTTATTATGAGAAGAAAGAGAGAAATTTTTATCGTACAAAAAGATTTGTAGCAAAATCACATAAAAAAAAAGAAAAAAGAAATGCCAGTGTATTGGGAATCCAAATTTAAGAATTACGTGTCTTGGATTCGGCTTTAATGTTTTTAATTTGCTCACTGAGTGTTACAATTTATGGGTGTCATAAATTGTTGACATACCCTGTACTGAGAATAAGGGCCATTAACTTTGAGTCAGGAGTGGAAATTTACCAGTGACTATTGGTAACCCCCTGAAACCTGGAGGCATGAATCTCACGCACCATGAGAAACATGATTAGTTTTAGTTTTAATTCAGCCTGGCCGTCAAAGAGTTTAGATGTGTTCTGAGGGCTGGTCTCCCCCGTGCAGTGAATAAGAATCATGGGCTAGAATAAATAAAAACTTGCAAGCAACAAAAATGTCTTTTAGTTCATTTAATTGAAACAAGTAAAGACCAAAAGAAAATCCTTAGTAGATGAAGTTAGATAGAAGAACCCAACTAGACGAAATGTCGGCACAAAAAGAGAGGAAATAGAAGACAGGAACATGGTAACTGGAAGAGTAAAGATGTCAGCAAGTGATAAAGAAAGACATGTCCTCTCCAAGTAAATCTCTAATCTGTCTGTCTCTCTGTATATGTCTCTCTGTCATCACGAAACTCTCTCACTTAATGTTTATTACTATAACACTGTATATGGACTGATTGGCGATATCCGATTAGATACTTAAAAACAAACAATTGAGTCTAGAATCGTACAAGCGACTTAGATTAGAGTACAAGTCAGTGGTGTGGTAAAGTCAACACTAGATAAAATTAATTACTCTAATACAAAGAATTCTAATGGCTAAAAGTCGGTGATGGTTGATATAACACAAATGACTTTTGTTTATACAAATTGTTCATATAAATATTATATTATCATTCTTGTAGCGTCGAACCAGATGAAATAGTTTTGAACAAAACCAATCCTAATGGCAGAAATAGGTTGAATGAAAGCAAAAGTCTGTTTTATCATATTATCATTTACATGGAGACTCCAAATGATAGGAACCAATTTATCCAGGCTAAAAGTGGGTGATATAAAAACTAATGTCTGGTTTTTATGACTGATGACATCCATATCTATTATTGTTTCTGTGGGGACTGTGTTTAAGATAAGGACATTTATTTAGCAAAAACAGTTTAAAGATTAAATCTTTTAAAAATGTTGTAATCTCAATTTGCCTGGGGGTCTTAGGCCAATTTCTGGGAATTATCATAGCAACTGACAAGACCATTTATACAATAATAAAATATTATCAGGTGCCTCACCAATCAGGAAACTGGGGCGGGAACTTGTTACCCCACCTCCGAGATATGTAACCCAATGCCCATGATTTTGATTGGCCGTCCAATCAAATGCAACCACATGGGTGGGGTTCGTACACCTCCTGATGTTTACACTGTAGGGCCATTGGTCAGGCGTTTCTATTGGCTGGCCAATGAGAGCCCTGGATTCGGGGGTTTGGAACCCATAAAAGAGGACCCAAAAGGGTCCCAGGCAGATTGGAGAAGCTGGTACTTGACCAGAGTGGAAAGCTGTGGTCCTTGACCAGATCGGACAGCTGGTTCTTGACCAGATTGGACAACTGCTTCCCTAGCAGATTGATAGCTCCGTCTCATGGCCCTTGTCACCGTCTTGCTTTGTCATCTTGTTACTCAAAGTCCTGAATTGAATCGGAACCCAGCATTATATCGCCAGTCAGTCACAAAATACCGACTCAACTTCAACTCGATACCCCTTTGTGGTTGTACATGATTTTTAATCACTGTATGATTAATAAAGGTCTTTTATTGTTTAAAAACACGTTCGTGTTAATTGTGGAACAACCTTGGTGAATTTGGCATTTTCAGGTACAGCCTGGAACAAGCACTTCAACTTCCTGTGGGTCAAAGAACACCCATGCATTACATTTGTTGCCGCGACCACCATAGTATACATTTGGTCCCGTGACCCAGATTATAGTATTACATTTTGGCACCTCCCGACCAACATTCGTATTACATTTTGGTGCCACGTGACTAGCAAAGCAAGGATATTATTAACATACCCGATTGTTAAGATAGATGTGGTATGTAACACGAGTTGGCCTGATTCCAAAATGGTATATGTTGGGCAAAGAGTAAAGTTGGAAAAAAATGTGACACTGAACAAATAATATCTAGAGATAGGTTTTCTTAAAGTTAATTAGGAATATTGGATCAGGTCCACCAATAGCAAGCACCCTGCCGAGAACAATTTTTAAAAGAACTGAATGTCGCTTTTCACCAGTTTGTCAGTAAACAAAATCAACAGACATAGAATTGCAAACAAAATATTAAGACACGTTTATACTTACTAAAATAGTTTTTGATTTAATAATAAAAAAAAAAAGAATAGTTATTTCGTGTGTGTTGTTGCTAGCATATGTAAAAAAAAATTAATTTTATTGTTTTTTTATTTTTTTAATCATAAAAAACAAAAGACACGTTTTATATTAAAGAAGTTTTTATTTAATCATAAGAGAAATGCAGATATGTTTATTTAAATAAGAATAGTTTTTATTACAAACTATTTTTATGTTTATTTGAATAAAAGGATTGTTGTTCAGAAATAGTATTACACAATTTTATAAATCTATTTCCATGTGCCTCTACTGGCACATTCTAATACCTGTTGATTTGTTTACTAATAACTGGTAAGAAAAAAAAATTCAGTTCCTTTCAAAACTGATCGTGGCTGGGGTGCCTATTGGTGACCTGATCCGGAATATTGATAACTCTATTGAGAATTGTAATCAAGAGACAATTAAATAAAGCTTAATTTGTTGTATATAACCCCCCCCCCCAAAAAAAAAACAAACAAAAAAAAAAAAACAATCATCTGAAGAATTGTCACCCTGTATGTATCCTACCTGAAGAATTGTCACCTTGTCAAACTTTGGGATGACAATTCTTCAGGGGAGGGTATAGGTCTGCAGCCACACCACATCTTTGTGTTACATAATCATTAGATACCTAATGATTATGACAATAGTGTAGAAATCATATTAGTGCAGCTGATGGCCTGAGGGTGATGACGGCGCTTGACCTCACTCTGACCTTGCCTTGCGGGATAAACCGTGAGAACCGGAACCCCGATAGAAGGCCCTTCCGGTTTAAGGAGTAAGCAACTCAGTTAGTCAGTTAGAACTTAGAAGCGAAGCTAGCAAGATGTGAGTCTCACTGCGCAAATGTCTTGTCTGGGGTCTACGAATAAAGTAACAATCATCGTAAATCGAAGTTTGTTATTACTAAAAACCAACAATGACACAGGGCTTCTGATAAGGAATGATCCCCAACAGAAACCAGACCCGAAGTCCCCAAGAAACACCACGACAAGACCAGACCAAGATAGATGATAGAAGAACCAAGCCGCCAGAAGAGTAGACGACCAGAGTAAGAAGACGTAAGAGAAGTATATAACATATAGATATTAGTTGCCAGTAAAGAAGTCTATGCAACATTATATGATGCTGTTCTTTTGTAGCAAATTGTTTTTTTTTTTTTTTTTTTGTGTGTGTGTGTGTGTGTGTGTGTGTGGATTGCTCATTGTGCAACCCCTGTTTTTTTCCTTTTCTTAGATTTGTTGCCTTACCAGGGCTAAAGCACCTAGTCTGTCCTATTATTTACCATAAAGTCATTGGGGTGCCTAAAGTTGGTATCAGCCAGACACCCAGGGAGTCTTCCTCTTTCACTAGCGCTAGACCATGGAAGATTGTTTTGGCGTCTGAGATGAGGCACTACCCCTACCGCATAGATCCCTGTGCTACTCATGCGCTAAGTTGACGAGGGCCTTTATCGAACCCGGAACCTTGTGGTTCTTAGTTGGATGATCTACTGACTGAGCTAGCTGGATGAAAAGATAGAGATTCATACATTTCCCAATTCATTAGGGAGAAAATGAAACCCAAACAGCCTTTTCCCTTGACATTTGGCAGCTAAATCAGCTCTAGATTTGATCCCTGACAGTTCAAGGTTCCATATATTGACTTGAAACCTAAAATTAATAGATTCTTTTCATCACACTGGAATAACAACATCCACAATAAACTTTCCTAATCAAACTGACTTTGGGAGACTGAGAACCAACTTTAGAAGAAAGTCTAGAAAGGAACAAGGCATTGTGTCCTGATTATGCATTGGTCACACAAGACACTCCTAAAACAACAACCACTGTGTGAAACAGTCAAACACCTTTGACTGTTAAACACTTATTTCATGGAATGCAGATTTTTGCTCACATCAGAAACCATTATTTATGCAAACCATATTGAAAGATCTATTTGAAAATGTCAACATGGAGGACATTCTGTGCTTTTTGAGATAAATAAAATTATACCATAGAATGTAGACATGAACTTAATCAATACCATACAACATGATCCCTTGGTGCTAACACATTGTTCTTCTTCAAGTATTATTTTCTTGTCGGACTCTGGGACCTTTTTTTCAGACTTGGGAGCCATCACAAAAAAAATTTTGAACCTAACCCTTTATTCAGTCCACGGGTGTTCCTGTTCTCATTCTGCTAACCATAGCTGGAGTACAGGTATTAAGCTGTGTTAATTATTATTCTATGTTATTGGTGCCCTTGACCAGGATGATAACTGTCACTTAGAACTGTCTAACCTAACTCCTTATCACTAGGCGTGTGTTTCAATTGGACAATCCAGTGTGAATATTTGGGAACTTATAAACCTAATGTCAATGCATTTCACTTAGCGCTAATACCCTTGGGGAAAGGTATGAAATCCTACTCCCTCCAGCTATAGGGTAAATAGTAGGGCAGACTGGGCTCTTTAACCTTGGTTAGGCAACCAGTCTAGGAAAGGAAAACTCTGAATTCAAACCTGCTGAAACTCCGCTTAAGAAATTGACCTTGTGTCGCATCCTGCTCGTGCGCGAGGGGTTTGGTAAATATATATAAACCTAATGTCTTGTTTTGCCTAGAATAATCTACCTATGCACTTATGATTTTATTTACCTTGACTCATATGGTGTTTTTTTTTTTTTTTTGTTTTTTGTTTTTTTTTTAATTAAAAAATTTTTTTTACCTATAGATACCTTTGATTTCTATTTTACTCAGTTGATTTCTAAAATCTGATTGTATTTTTATAATTAGATATTTTTTACTTGCCTGGATCCTCCCAAAATGTTATATGGTTCCAGTGGGGGACATAAGACCCCGGTTGAAACCACTAGTGTAGTCCATTTTCTAAAATGCTAATTGTCATGCCACATGTCTCTAACTGAATAAAATGAGTAGCCATGTTTTAAATTTGAAATAACAAAAGCTTTTTTTCTTTCTTTCTTTGCAATTCATTGCAGACTTATTTGAAATATTTGTCATTGATAAAAACTTTAATAATATCGACCTGTCTTTTGTGTTAAATGGTTGACATTTTCTAAGTGGAAGGCTGTGTAGTGGTGGACGTGTGTGAGTGGGGACGGGAATGTTTTCTGTCAGTCTAGAAAAGCCAGAGACACAACTGACCCGATTCTACTTTCTCTCCATCAACAGGCACTGGCACAATTCCATATATGGATGACTTAATGACACTTTAGTAAAACAGACATGCTCTTGCCACAGCTTGTGCCTTTATAACACTAAAGTGCATCTGGTGGGGAGGTCTGTGGGGAGTGTGGGGTCACTCCCCTTCATTGCTATTACTCCCAGGTTCACTTAGAGTAGTACTTGGATAGATTTGAGATGTATAAAATGATTTTTGAACTGCAGTATACATTGGCTCTTAAAAAAATGATATTGCAACTATAGTATAAAGTGTTTACCTGTTAAAATAATTGTGAACTTTATTAATACATTGGCTCTTAAAAAAATGATATTGCAACTAAGTATAAAGTTTTACCTGTTTAAAAATGATTGCGAACTATTAATACATTGGCTCTTAAAAAATGATATTGCAACTAAGTATAAGTGTTTACCTGTTTAAATAATTGTGAACTTTATTAATACACATTGGCTCTTTAAAAAAATGATATTGCAACTAAGTAAAGTGTTACCTGTTTAAAATATGTGAACTTTATTAATACATTGGCTCTTAAAAAAAAATGAATTGCAACTAAGTATAAGTGTTTACCTGTTTTAAAAATTGATTCGAACTTTATTAATACATTGGCTCTTAAAAAAAATGATATTGCAACTAAGTATAAGTGTTTACCTGTTTAAAATAATTGTGACTTTATTAATACATGGCTCTTAAAAAATGATATGCAACTAAGTATAAGTGTTTACCTGTTTAAATAATTATCTTTTTATTAATACATTGGCTCTTAAAAAAAATTTGATATTGCAACTAAGTATGAAGTGTTACCTGTTTAAAATAATTGTGAACTTTATTAATACATTGGCCTTAAAAAAATGATATTGCAACTAAGTATGAAGTGTTTACCTGTTTTAAAATGATTTGCGAACTTTATTAATACATTGCTCTTAAAACATTGATATTTCAACTAAGTATGAAGTGTTTTACCTATTTTAAAATATGTGTGGAGTCACTCCTTCATTACCATTACTCTCAGGTTCACTTAGAGTAGTACCTGTTATGGGTCCCATCTACGGATAGATTTGAAAATAATGTTAAAAAAAAGCTTTACCAGTTAAAATGATGGTAAACTTATTAAATATGTCTGTGGAGTGACCTATGTCAGTATCAGTTGACCAGCATGGAATAATTTTCTTTTCCTGTTTTTGGATTTGTTGATGTGGTTATATTTGCTAGGTATTTTTACTTTGTCCTGCTTTCATGTAGAGCTTTGTTTTTGTAATAAGGAGCTTTTTTGTAAATGTTTGCTTTGTGAGTTTAAGTCCTTTTAAGACTTAATGAGAGTTAAGTCCCTTTGTTTCTTTTTCCAAGAAGAAGCTTGTAAACAATTTCAACCATCTTTGATTCAACGTATATTTCACGGAGAAAACACAACATTTTTTCAAATCCATTTTAATGCATGTTTTTAACTCCAAAATATCATAAAATGTCTTTTTAGTAATAATTAAGTTCATTTCAAATAATGCACAAGTACTATTTTATGGTAGAATTTAGTCACTTAAAGTTCAAGATTACCAGCAATTTTTGCCGGTGCTTCTCTCTTCTGAAGTTTTCTTGAAGATCCTCTTTTGGGAAATTTGAAATAGTAAAAAAAACAAAAAAACTACTACTTAAAGTGTTGCATAATTGTGTGGTGGCGTGGGTTTTTGGACAATACCCTGTAGTAGAAGAATTCAAGGGCCCCAAGTGAGAAAAATACCAGACGTTTGGTAACCTTGACTCCAAAGGCGGAATCTCACACGTCGCGTGTTTTAGTTAGTTAGGAAATGAGTTTACAAACCGACATTGAACGCAGAGCAGACGTGCTAGTGCGAGGTTGCTAACCCGCACGGGTGAATGAAGATGGGGCAAAATAGAAATAAAATCTTGTACAAGAAATCAGTCTAGTTAATTATTTGCATGCCCTTAAAAGAAGCCCTTAGTTAAAGATGAAACAGCCAGACAAGAAGTTAGAAGACTAGACGACAGAACGACTAGCCAAAGAAGATAGCAAAGAAGAATGAAGCTAGCAAGTCACAACACTATCTGTCTGTATCTGTCTCTCTCTCTCTACTCTATCACACGAGTTACTCTCTCGATTATATACCCGATGTTGGGTAGTACGATGATGGTTATACAACAGGTCATTTTTTCTACAGTGTTTCTATCTAGACTAGTTAAAATCACTTTTTAGAATTGCTTCCAAAAAATTTTAAAAAATTAGAAATGGGTAGTCAGTTTTTTTGTGTTACTGACAGTTTCGTTATTGTACATCAATTGTTGGGCGCTTGTGTTGGTTGTGGTTCTTCTTTGGGGTTTTTTTCCAAATTTATTTGCCTTATTTGTAAACACTGACTGCAATCTCCAACCACCACCATCGCCCCAGTGTTAGGTGTTAATAGTAATATCGGTGGTTCACAAAAACAAAAATATTTAATTTTTGTTGTATCATATATATACATATACTAAATGGAGCACGTGTCTAATGGTTAGAGTCGTGGGAAATGAACTCGGTCGACCCGAGTTCAATTCCTGGATGAAGCTGTGGCTTTTCAAAGCTGGCGCTAATACCTTGGGAAAGGTATGAATCAGCAGGGATGTAGACTGGGCTCTTTAACCATGGCTAGGTAACCGTTATAGGAGAAGGAAAACTCTGAATTCAAACCTGTTAAACTCGCTTAAAAATTGACCTTGTGTTGCATCCTGCTCATGGAGGGTTGAGTATAATATTATATATATATACATAAAAAAGGTCCACAAATGGCTGATGTTTTTTTTAACAGATTTTAAAATTCTTTTTTTTTATATAATAATAATAATTTTTTTATTTTAAAATATAAAAGAAAAATCTTGAAAAAAAAAAAAAAACAATCCAATTTGCAAAACTTTTTTTTTTATAAAATATTTAATTTTCTCCAGTTAGACCCATAATAACACTTGTATAATATATATCTGTCATCCATGTGTTTCGATGTTTACATCTCCTCAGTGCGGATCGACTTTTTTAACAGCTACCTCTGGCCGGGAGCAAGACCCAACAGAATTTTCATCTGTCAAGCTCCTTACTCTTACGGTTGTCGGTGACTGTCAGTCAGAGGTGAACAATTAATTGATACATACTTCAGGATGTATGTTTTTACAATCACCAGAGAACTCAAGTCTGTAAACAACAGGCGAGTAAATGCATTACGCTAAACGGTGAAAGTTCAACTAATGTCTCCCCTTCAGTGCTCTACCAGTAGGAGCATATATATCAGTCATCCACAGACACATGTTTTGATGTTTACGTCTCATCAGTGTGGCTAGACTTTAACACCTCAATGATATTGAGTACTGTTTACTTATGAATATAACGCACCAACATTATCTACAAATATATATATATGTATATATAATGTGAAAAATGGAAAAAACACAAGTTCATAAAATGAGTGATGTTTATTTCGCCAATGCTGCAATGTTTCAATCTGTTTCAATAGATCTTCATCAGGGCTTTTGTTAATTTGAGGAAAAATAAATTTATCACAGAGAATAAGAAGACTGTGAGAGTCTTTTGCTTTGTTGGTCAATCTATTTAAAAAATGTTGAATGAAAAACTAGCGTTCTTTGGATGTTTGAAAATATGACGAATGCTATATATATATATATATATGTGTAAATAAATGGAAATTAATCCGACAGAATGAATTTAACATTTTGAAAAAACAATTGGTAATTAATATCTGCTGACAGAATCTGTTTCGACGCCTTAGTAGAAGGGTCATCATCAACGAGCAAAAAATTTTTACGAAAGAAAGAAAGGATAAAAAACCGTTGGAAGAGAATAGGGGGTACAAACACACGCTGGAATGCTTGAATTTTTTAAAATGCGCATACTGTTTCAAAAATAAAATAAATTTTATTTTTAAAATCAGAAGCATTTTTAATTCAAAAATAAACTCAAAAAGAGTTTTGTGTAAATATATAAAAAAGTGTAAGAGATTATCAAAAATGTTCAAAATATAATCCAGCTTAATAAGTTGTTTACATGTCCACAGCACAATTGAAAGATGTTAAGTTTCAAAAAGTTTGTGGTGTAGGTAAATTTTTTTGGTAGTGTTCGTAGAATAATCTTCGGAGGTGTAAAAATCCGTATATTTTGTTTTTTCATGAGACAAATGTGTAAATAAATGGAAATTAATCCGACAGAATGAATTTAACATTTTGAAAAAACAATTGGTAATTAATTTCCATTTATTTACACATTAATTTCCATTTATTTACACATTAATTTCCATTTATTTACACATTTGTCTCATGAAAAAACAAAATATACGTATTTTTACACCTCCGAAGATTATTCTACGAACACTACCAAAAAAATTTACCTACACCACAAACTTTTTGAAACTTAACATCTTTCAATTGTGCTGTGGACATGTAAACAACTTATTAAGCTGGATTATATTTTGAACATTTTTGATAATCTCTTACACTTCTTTATATATTTACACAAAACTCTTTTTGAGTTTATTTTTGAATTAAAAATGCTTCTGATTTTAAAAATAAAATTTATTTTATTTTTGAAACAGTATGCGCATTTTAAAAAATTCAAGCATTCCAGCGTGTGTTTGTACCCCCTATTCTCTTCCAACGGTTTTTTATCCTTTCTTTCTTTCGTAAAAATTTTTTGCTCGTTGATGATGACCCTTCTACTAAGGCGTCGAAACAGATTCTGTCAGCAGATATTAATTACCAATTGTTTTTTCAAATGTTAAATTCATATATATATATATATATATATATTATATATATATATATATATATATATATTATATATCTTATTATAATGGAGATTGTGTGTCTTCTGTCTGTAACCGAAACTCTATTACTACTCAAGTCACAATTCCCTTAGTTATTTACGCTACATTCTTCATGATTTTATTTTTATTTAAACCTCAATTAATAATAAAATTGTTTAACCTTATTAATACTGTCGACCATATCTACATACTAACAACATGCAATTGTATTTATATATTCAACAAAATAGTGGTTTACAGTGTGAATGGGAAGGCTAATTTGCATATTGATATCTAAAATTGGATTTTAATAAATATGTGCTTAGTATCATTGATTTCTAATTGTTTGGTTTTATTTTAATAAATATGAGCAAAAATTTTGCAAATAAATCTTAAAAGAAATCCATTAGCAAGAAGAAATATCTGTAAAATTATCTATTAACACGGAAATGATGAAGAGTATGTTTCAGTTGCTTTATCTTTCGATTATACCCCCCTCAGTTTAAAATCTTTTTATATGAATTCTTATTTAGTTTCATTGGCTTTTCTAATTTAATATAAGATTTTATTACATTAAATACTTGCACCTGGAGGGTGCATATATTTGCTAGTATATATAATATTGGTGCTATATTTATAAGTAAACAATACTTGCTATCATTGATAGAGCATTTATATTTAACTTAAGGTATTGTTGATATTGAGTTAATGCCACCTGGTTACTGACAGTTTCTTGCCTATGCGAACTTCAAACCAATATAAATATATTTAAAAACAATTTTTTTCAGTCTGGTTACTTTGACATGGCAAGTGCTGAAAAAGAAATAGGTGTTTGAATAAATTATAAAAATGAATATAAGGCATATATATAAAATCCATTAGCATATATATGAAGTCCATTAGTAGTTGATGATGTGCTCAATCCAGGCATCACCATGAGCTAGCACATGATGGATTCGGATTCTTCTGATCATATTGACAGTGATTCATTAATATAGACCCAAAAAGCTTTTATTTTCAGCGTTACACTCGCTAGGGGAATATAACTACAACAATAACCAAAGGGGCATAACCCTTATTTAGTTCTTATCAGTAATTGCTTACTGATGTAATACTTATTACATGAACATTTAAAAAAGCATTTTCTGCAGGACATTGATCAGTATTCTTGATTATTGTAATCTTTGTTTCAGTACACATTTTATTTGTTAAATGTATGAGTTCTTTGTTTTTCTGCCTTTTATACATGTGTCCTTATGGTGTGATGAGTAAATTACCCAAATATATATATATAACTCCAAACTACTCCCCCCACCATAGTAGTCACAGTCTGTATTTACTCAAGTGTCTGATGATCAATACATAATTGTCAAATTACCAGTCACACAATCAGCTTGTACTGACCAGCTGGGTTTTCACAATTTTTTTCTTTTTCTTTTTCTTTATTTATTTTAGAATTTTAACCATTTTCTAGATATGGCATATACAGTGTGGTCCCAAAAAACCCCCGCAAATTATAATATATGCCATAACATTTTTAATTCTCAACATTTTTAACCACACTGGGTGCCAAATTACAGAAAAAAACTGAATGGCAAGAATATAAAAAATATTTTACAGATTAGATTCATTCTTGGAAGGATACAGCAGTCCATTTCCATTAGTAGTTGATGATGTGCTCAATCCA
Source organism: Doryteuthis pealeii (assembly GCA_023376005.1). Classification (NCBI taxonomy): domain Eukaryota; kingdom Metazoa; phylum Mollusca; class Cephalopoda; order Myopsida; family Loliginidae; genus Doryteuthis; species Doryteuthis pealeii. The sequence continues at coordinate 7,677,338 of CM042180.1, forward strand.
GGCACCACCATGAGCTAGTGTTGTATACCCTTCTCATTACTTACTTCTTACTTCTATTCTTCTTCTGTTCTTCTGACATCTTCTGTTCTTCTGACATCATCACTATGAGCTAGCACATGATGGATTCGGGTTCTTCTGATCATATTGGCAGTGATTCGTCTTACTTCATGCTTAATATTCTGCTTCAGCCGCTCTACATCATGAGGCACAGGATTAGAATACACTCACTGTTTAAGGTAGCCCCACAAAAAATAGTCGCATGGGTTAAGGTCTGGACTGTACGGGGGCCAGGTGTGCTGACTTCTGAGTGAAAAAAACCTGCCATCAAACCTTCTTTCTAGCCATGCAATGGTGTCATTGGCAGTGTGGGGAGGTGCCCAATCTTGCATGAACCACATCTGATTGATATCAATGTGCTGGCAATCTTGCAGCGTGATAATACTAATTTTGTAGCATCTAGTTCAAAGTGTTTGCGTTTTTTTGTTGTTTTTTTTACCACCCTGTATGTAATATATTTACCAACCCCTCTGCACAAGCAGAATGTGACACAAGGTCAGTTTCTTAAGCAGAGTTTAACAGGTTTTTTATTTAGAGTTTTCCTTCTCCTAGACTGGTTACCTAGTCGACAAATCCATTTCCTACAACTCTAACTATTAGACCACGTGTCTCCATAAAGATATAACATATATATTAGTTCAATGATTGCATAAGTGAGAGACTGACAGTCACTAAGTGCCGTTGACTATGCCATCCTAAGATATACATGCTCTATCACTGATATTGAGCACTCTTTATTCATGAATATAGCAAACTTTATTATCAATGTACTAGCAGGACCTGTGGATATACCACGTATGATAATTTAATTATTACATTTGATATGTTTACTTAAGATCTATTGCAAATAGTTCAATATGTAAAAAGTATGATAATCTTGATTTAAATCTCTCTCACTCTTTCTTAAGGGGGGGGGGCGTTAACCCCTCCAGGAATATACTTTTCTGGTTAAAAACAAGACATAAAGTAATGACATGTTTATAAGATGTAAAATTTTATTTTTTACACACATACAAATCACTGTGAATACTTGTGTGCACTCTTAATTGCTTTGAATTTTATTTATCTATTTTCAGGTTTTAGTAGCCAGTTCCAAAAGAGATGGTTCTGTACGTGATCCCCGGGAAGAAGAAAGGCTAGTTCGTCTCTTTGTTATTGTGCCAAAAACATATTCTGAGGAAGATGTTCGGAAGGAATTTGAAGTAAGGATTTTTTAAATTTATTTATTCTTTTTTTAAAAACCTAACAGCTTATTAACTCTTTGCCTACTTTAATCCACTCACTGTGGCTCTGTCATGTATACCACACCTGAGCAAAGTACAAGAACTGATGGTTAGTTCATTATAATTGGTGTGCAAATAAAACCATTAAGATGAAGCCCCCCGAAACGGTGCACATTCTCTCCTGATGACCCCAAAACCAAATACATAACAAATCAAAAAACAAACATAACAAAACAATCCTGGAGTTGAACTTCTCGTCGGTTTTGCTCTTGGATCGAGGAGCATTCTACAGTCCGCTCACTTTCTGGTGAGTTTCAGTTACTTATTAAGTAACTTTCTTCTTCAGGACTTTATTTGAATAAAATGAGTTCTGAGGTCTGAGGTGAATAGATAGTGAACTTTGAAATATTACATCATACAGGTAAAAAATACCAAGAAAATTTGGTACAGCCATGGGGGAAATTTGGACTGCGACATTGTAGCTAGTGAGTACCCAGGACCATATGACCTTAAGGCACCCCTTTTTGATCTCGATTAAGAAAGGACATATTTTTCATTTACATAGTCAATATCCGGTTGTTTGTTAGGGGTTAGTTTTATAATTAAAAAAAAAAAATCTAAAAATAGTCTGTTAAAACAACCGGATATTGACAGTGTAAATGAAAAACATGTCCTTTCTTAATCGAGATCAAAAAGGGGTGCCTTAAGGTCATATGGTCTAGTACCCACTCCAGTTGCACAATTATGTTCACTTTTTGAATAATAACCTTCGGAAAGGTATGAGATCCTCCCTCCCCAGCTATGTGTTAGATAGTACTACTGTAGCAATTGTCTTCCCCTGTTTGGATTGATGGGGGTGGGTCCAGAAGGGTTATCTTCCCTTGTTGCAGGTTTTCACCAGTAGAGGCCTAGACTATTTAAATGGAAGACAGGGAGAATTCTGTCTCTTTTTCCTCTGGGACCAACAAACACTTCACATGGTGTAGACACTTGTGCCTCTTACCTTTAAGTGTGTGTGTGTGTGGGGGGGGCTTTGCCTCCCAGCCAGCTATCAGTAAGTGACATTCCTGCAGAAACTTTGTATCACTTTTTTAGGACAAAGTCCTGCTTTCTTTATACATATTTGTTCACTATGCATTGCTGTACCATTTATAATTAGTATATGTATTCCTGTCTTGAATGTATTTCTATGTGCTCACTATTAAAGTCTGTTATATCTTATAACTTCTTTGTCGGAATATTTCTTGTACTTATATGTACCCACATTGGAAGGTTACCCTGAGCCTTCCAACTCATTATAAGAACTTTAAATCTTACACCACTACTGTTATTCTACAAGGATGGCTTTGGCATTAAATAACCCATTAATGTTGATATGCCATTAGACAAAGAAACCAAACCAAACCTGACTTGTACACAAATATATATGGTTAATAAGATAGACCCAAAAAGCTTTTGTTTTTAAGATAAAATTGCATTAACAGTTTTGAAGGTTTTTATTTCTAAAAATTCCTTGTTATTTGGTTAGGAGGTTGATTTAGAAGGCTATCACAATGCAGGTTTAAAGAAAAAAAATAATAATACGGTAACAATGATGTCGTGTGTTAACCTGTATTTAATTCTTGAATTTTCGAGATATCTCTTTTTCAAAAGATCACTGGAACTGAAGCAGTCTAGTTATGACATTTCTTTTTAAATGAATTTTTTTTTTTTTTTTTTGAAAATGATGGTATTTTTATATAACTGTATTCTCGTGTTGTATGTTTACATGAATGCAGGTTAAAAAAAAAAAAAAAAAAAAAAATGTCATAACTAGACTGCTTCAGTTCCAGTGATCTTTTGAAAAAGAGATATTATCTTGAAAATTCAAGAATTAAATACAAGTTAACACACAACATCATTGTTACTGTATTATTATTTTTTTCTTTACACCTGCATTGTGATAGCCTTCTAAATCAACCCCCTAACCAATATATACACAATGCTTCAAGCAAATTATAAAACTCTCTTATCCTTGTTATTTATTTGAAGAAATTTGGAGACATTGAATATGTGACCGTATTGAAGGATCGTAAATCAGGAGAGACCAAAGGTTTTGGTTACGTCAAATATCATCGACCATATCATGCGGCTCTTGCATATGAATCATGTGATTCAGGTAAGTTTTAAAAAAAAACAAAACTTTTCTCTGTATTCATTATGTCAACTAGTTAGAATATGCACCCTCCACCAAGGCATAAGTATTTAAGTCTTAATGTAATGAAATACATTAGAAAGACTAACAAAATTAAATAAAAATGCATATAAAAAGATTATACTTATTATTATAATTACTAGAAAAAAAAATTGCCTGAGGGAGTGGGAGTTTGTATCATAAGTAAGTAAAATCATCAAATTTATAAAAGGAGTAAAAAAACAAAAACAATTTGAAATTAAAATTTAGTTCTTTCCCGCTCAAATAAAATGTTAGGTGCATCTATTAATTATATAATCATTTTGAATATTTTACAGATCATTTTACACAAAATCGTAGGTATTTATTTGTAAACTTTTTAGTTAACCTGAGCAGAAAGTAGGAAGGAGGCACAAACAAGATGGCTTTATGACATACACGCATGTGTAGACAGTAAATGTCTATGTCACATAAATCCATTCTTGGTGAGAAATAAAAACTAATCTTGTTGAGAATATTTTCATGTTTCAAATTGTTGTCTTCATCTTTATTGTGGTATCTATAAACTCAACATTCAAATCGCTGTATACTTTGGCCTTGTTCAGGTGTTCACTGTTTACCTTAGACTAAATTCATCATCATATGATAACCTGGAGTTTAAGCGTAGTTTTGGAGCTTTAATATCGTTACCACTAATTCAGCATAAAATGTCACCAGACCCATTGACAGAAATATGATTAATATCTAAATTCATAATTAATTCTATTAAATGAATTGTATAGAAATGATAAGAGGGAAGAAAAATTATATATTCTAAAATAAACATTTCAAAATATGTCGTAATGAATGCTATTACTTACTCCAACTGTTTTCATATGGTTTGGAATTTGAAATAAGTTCTTCATCATCATCATCAAGTTGCGCAAGCAGCACAGATATCCATGACAATCTCTCGCCAACCTTCCCTATCACTCATCGCCCCTGGGAGTTCTTCTGTGCAGCAACCAGCATCCTCACCTAGTTGCTGGGCGGTCCACATTAGCATGCCCATGTGTTGGCTTCCACAGGAGAACGTCACTTATGAGCTTGTTTTTGCTTCTTAAGCAGTGTCCTGCATGCCTAGTCTGTCTCACTCGGATGGTTTGTGTGATGGGGGGGGGGGGCAGATGGCCATACAGCTGCTTCCTTGTGGGATGCTGTTTCCACGACTTGTTCAAGAGGTTTACCGTCAAGTATGAAGATGTCTCCTTTCTTTTTGAAACTCATGAACTCAGTTTTATCAGAGTTCACATAGAGGCCGATGTTCTTTGCTGCCTCCTCCAAGCTATGTAGTAGTGACTCAGCCTGTGCCACTGTATCTGCAAGAAGTGCAAGGTCATCAGTATAATCTACATTTGTGACTGTTTGTGTGGGATATCGCCTGCTTCATTAGATACCATAAAAGAAAAAGGTTTCACACTAAGAAAGGCAAGAAGGTCTTAGAATGTAGTAATTGTATCTTACAATTTCCTGTTGAGAATATTTGTTATATACCGAATGAGGATATATACATGAGAGAGAGACTTCAGAGACTTCTCGGTGATAAAGAGAGAGAGAGAGAGAAATATTAGAGACTTACTTGTTGCTTCTTCTGATTCTTGCTATCTTCATTACTGCGTCTAGTTGCCATGTTCCTGTCTTCTGATTCCTCTTCTTAACTCTGACTGACATCTCGTCTAGTTGCTGTCTTCTAACTGCTTATCATTTTTCTTAACTAAGGGCTTTTTTTGGGCTAACTTCAGTCATTGCAATTAAAGGAATTCACAAGACATTTTTTATTGATCAAGCTTTTATTTAGCCCATATTCTTTTGCATGAGAAGATATCAACCCCAGCAGAGAGAGGCACACCCTCTGTGCTCAACAATCAAGTTGTATCTAATTCTCTAAAATAACTAGTCACAAGTTTCTCGTGACACATGAGAATCGCGCCTCTATAACCGTTACTGGAAAATACACACTTTCTTATCTCAAAGCCAACGGCCCCCATATTCAGTTACAGGGTATGTCAATAATTTATGACACTATAAATTGTAACATATTGTGAACCCTAGCCATTAAAAAAAATTTAAAGTAAATAGGTTTAAAAATATAATAATATCGAATTGGTACAGACCTGATACATTAAAATAACTAGCAAATATATGCACCTGATGGGTGCAAGTATTTAAGTTTTAATGTAATAAAATATATTAAATTAGAAAGGTTAATGAAACTAAATAAGAATGCAGACTGATTTGAAACAGAGGGGGTATAATCAAAAAATTGTAAAACTGAAACTTACTCTTCTGTCACTCCCGTCTTTCATTGCTAAATTTTCCTAATTTAACTATTTACTTAAAATAGGAAGTAAAGAATGATATTACAATTACTTCTTCTTGTTAATGGATTTCTTTTAAGATTTATACCCAAGATTTTTTGCTCATATTCGTTAAGATAAAACCAAACAATTAGAAATCAATAATACTAAGCACATATTTATTAAAATCAAATTTTTAATACCAATATGCAAATTAGCCTTCCCGTTCACACTGTAAACCGCTATTTTGTTGTATATATAAATACAATTGCATGTTATTAGTATGTAGATATGGTGAACAGTATTAATAATGTAAATTAATTTTATTAATACTTGAGTTTGAAATAAAAATAAAATCTTGGAGAATGTGTCGTAAATAATGGAATTATAGTAAGGGAATTTTGACTTTAGAAGTAATATAGTTTCGGTTAGACAGATAAACACACAATCTCCATTATAATAAGATATTGTTGAGTTTAAAAGTGCATTTGTTTTCTATTATATTTTGTTTGTAATATTTTGGATTTTAACATTTTTGTTTTTTTTTCTTTTTTCTTTTTTTTCTTTTCAGTATTTAAACCCAAATTTGCCGAGCCCAAGATTCCCCGGCACGAACGAGAATATGACCACAATGGAGGTGGTGGTGTAGGTGGTGGAGGAGGAGGTGGTGGCGGCGGGGGTGGTGGCAGAGGAGGAGGAGGTGGTGGCGGTGGAGGAGGAGGTGGCGGCGGCGGCGGTGACTATTATGATTTTATGGATCGAGGTAAGTAAAAAGATTATCTCTTTGAGTTCATGATAAATTCTGGTATAGTAAACTGATAAGTAACTTTGGTAATCTGATCATTAGCTACATAAATGTGAGTAACCTCCCCTTGTATGTTTGACTTTGAGGAAGCTGTTATGTTTTGGTCGGCCATTTTCATTTCACCGTAAATCTACACTGAAAATACAATTTGTTTGAATCAATACAACTGCATGTTTTAACATGAAAATATAATAAAATGTATTCTTAATTGTGCTTGCGCATTATTTGAAATGAACTTAATTGTTATTAAGAACACATTTTATGATATTTTCGAGTTAAAACATGCAGTTGTATTGGTTCGAAAATTCGTATTTTCTGTGTAGATTTACGGTGAAATGAAAACGGCCGACCAAAACATATGGCTTCCTCGAAGTTAAACAAACAAGGGGAGGTTACTCTCATTTATGTAGCTAATGTTCAGATTACTGTAACTTTTGAGGATGTGGGTGGGTGGGGGTTTAAACTCTGGCCCCAGAAGTAAAATGGAATATTTAGCAACACTAAGAAGCTGGTGGGAGAAACAAAAATTTATTTGCTAGCTTTTTTAGGATTCGAACCTAAATTTTTGAAAGTCATATAAAAAGTAAGTAAAGTAGACGGAGTGGCCTATTGTCGTTATCTGCCGAACAATGAGGGAGTCTGTTCCCTTTTCACTAGCTCTAGACCTGAGAGGTTGTTTTTGCATTTGAGGTAGAGAATCACACTTACCATCAGTTCTCCAATTCACCGCACTGATTCAAGCTGTGCTACTAATGTGCTGAGTTGGTGAGGGCCGGTATCAAACCTCGTGGTTCTGAGGTGGATACTCTAATGACTGAGCTGAACCAATGTAAAATGGTACCGTCCAAAAAAATTCCAGTCTTTGAGAACCTATTGATATTTTAGTTGCAGCTTTTATTGATTCAATAAAACATGCAACTAAAAAATGGTTAAGTGTTTGTTCTTGGCACCTAGAACCACAAGAAGAAAAGGGTTAATAATTTAAAAAAATTCCAGTCTTCTCTTCAGGAGAACTTTGGCCCTTACTTAGGCTAGATGGGCAGTTGGAGTGGCCTCCTTCGATCAATCAGCTGGTCACGTCAAGCCCTAGCACCTATATGATTGTCCCAACCCTATTGCCCTTATGGCAAACCCCCAACCCTTTTTAGCATATATGTGGTTGAAGGCAGTGCCTGAGGGTCTTGTTGTCCAGGGTGTTGATGTCATGGAACAAAGAAAGATAACTTGAGTTATCTTCCTTTAAGAGAACTCTTCTCTTTTAAGAAACCCTTTTCGTGTGTCCATGCATTTTCGTGTATCGAGCGTTCTTGATAACCGACTTTTGATGTTGAACAGTGGAGCAAACGGAAATTGAAATAAACAACCTAAAAACATTTAATAGCGTTTTGTATTGTTAGTATTGGCTGTTAACTATCCCCTTAATTTAGCGTGTTTAACGCAGGGTATGACGTTAAACTCTATCTTATGGTGAAGTTCCAATTCTGGAACTCGGAGGAATGTGAAGTACTTGATCATCACCATTACTTTTAGGTCCACTCTGACCTGAAGTGGTAGTACCTGTTAGGGTCCCATCTATGGGTTAAATAGAAAAAAATGTGGACCTTGACACCAATAGGCACCAAATCTGTTTTGAAAGGAACTGAATTTTGCTTATCACTGGTTGTTAGTAAACAAAACAGCCGGCCGATAAAAACCAGTAACATTTTTCTACTAAAATAGTTTTTGATTTTAATTAAAAAAATTGGACCATATGACCTTTAGGCACCCCTTTTTGATCTCGATTAAGAAAGGACATGTTTTTCATTTACACTGTCAATATCTGGTTGTTTCAACAGATTATTTTTAGATTTAAAAAAAAAAAATTATAAAACTAACGCCTAACCCTAACCAACAACCGGATATTGACAGTGTAAATGAAAAACATGTCCTTTCTTAATTGAGATCAAAAATGGGTGCTTAAAGGTAATATGGTCCAAAAACTTAGTTATTTCATGTTGTTGTTAACATATGTGAAAAAATTAATTTTGCACTAAAGATAAACTAATATTGTTATTTAAAAAACAAAAAACTTAAAACATGTTTATTTATTTTCCATGTGTCTCTACGAATAGTTAATATTAAAAAAGTATTTATTTAAAAAAAAAGATTTTGCTAGGGTTAGCAGTTATTATTATAACCTTATAATATACTTTTTATAGCTTTAATCATTCCCGTGTTAAACGTATCTACCATTAAAAGTTTTATAATTAAAAAAGAATTGCTATTGAATTAACAACAACAACAACATGAAATAAGTAAAAAAAAAAAAAAAAGTCTTTCGTTTTATAGTTTTATAATTTAAAAAAAAAGTATGTGTCTAAAAATCGTCTGTTAACAAACAACCGGATTTTCATGGTGAAAAGCAAAACATGTCCTTTTGAATCTAGGTCTCACCTGGGGTGCTTATTAGTGTCATGGTCCAAAAATGAGTTTTAAAAAAAAGTGTTAAAAAAAATTTGAATACCTATCAAGAATGAATAAAACCAAACATCTTTGGCATAAAATAACCAATAAGGGTTGACATGCCAACCAACTGTTCACAAGGTGATGATGGGGGTAGGATATTACATAATAATTGAATCCTCATCATCATTGGTTGAAATTGAATTTGAAAATAGCATGTCTTGTATGTCAAACTCTAATAGGGAAGACGTTAAACTGCATCAAGTGGTGAGGCTCCACATAAAATATGTTCTTAATTGTGCTTGTGCATTATTTGAAATGAACTTAATTGTTATTAAGAACACATTTTATGATATTTTTGTGTTAAAACATGCAGTTGTATTGATTCAAACAAATTCAAATTTTCTGTGTAGATTTACGGTGAAATGAAAATGGCTGACCAAAACATATGGCTTCCTCAAATTGAAACAAACCAAGGAAGGTTACTCTCATTTATGTAACTAATGTTCAGATTACCAGATCATTTATTGATATTTGAAAAAATATATATTTCTCGATACTCAGTGTTTCGTTTGATAATTTACAGTATTAAATATATATTTGAAATGAATATATATCAGATATGCATCTCCAATTTTCTTCAGAACAAAACAAATATCAACTGTTGATGTTAGTTTTTGTTTAACAAGTGATATAAGAGAAGGAAATATACTATTTCTCTGAATTTTTGAGGCTTGATGATTAGTACTATTTGTATTATTTGGACTATTGTCCTCATCTTCATTGTTATCTGTACAATGTTTCGGCCTATTATGGATTTAGGTATTACTTTTCGGACTCGGGGAAACCTTCTCGGACTCCCGATTATGACAAGAAGGTTCCCAAGTTCGAGATGGTTCTTGACTGACAAGAAATACCTGAAGAAGGCCAGAGGGCACATCGGCTGAAACGTTTACAGATAACAATGAAGACAATAGTTCGAATAATTCAAATAATAAGGAAGGAAATATACATAGGCAAGAAATTATGTCATAATTTTTTGAAAAAACTGTATCATTTCTTTTTGAAAGAATGTGATATACAAACCTTAATGTGATTTTAAATTTGAAAAAAAAATTTGAAAGGAAATGTGTGTAACTGAGAAATTGTTATAACATTTTTTTTGAAAGAACATAATTATTCAATATTTAAATCATTGTGTGTGGTTTTTCAAATGTGTATGTATGTATGTATATATATATATATATATATATATTTATAGAATGAACGAGAAAAGTATTGGCATATGAAGGTGCTCAATGCTAAAATAGCAGAGCAGATTTACAATCAAATATTATGGATTTATTATCCCGTAACTAAAGTTTCATGCTTACTTGCAATCATCAGATGGTCAAAATTTTGACTGTGTGATAATTGCAAGTACGCATGATACTTTGGCTAGGGGATATTAAATCCATAATATTTGATTGTATATATATATATATATATATATATATATATATGAGTTAAGGTGAGATGGAGTCAACACCTGGTTACTGACTGTTTCTTGCCTATGCAATCTTCAGACTATTCTTCTTAATCTGAAGATTGCATAGACGAGAAACTGTCAGTAACTAGGTGTTGACTCCATGTCCACATAACCTTAACTCAAATATAAATGCTCTATCAATGATATTGAGCACTATCTGCAGAGAAATATAGCAGCCATATTATCTACAAAAAATGTGTGTGTGTGTTTGTATATATATATATGTATGTAAGTTGAAAATAGAAATGAATCCGACAATATGTGGAAAGGATAAATAAATAAAGGAAAAAAAAATGTTGAATAGATCAAATTGATTTAATTTGAGTTGGCCAAAACATGTGTTGGTAACTCAAATTAAATCAATTTTATCCATTCAACATTTTCTTTCCTTTATTTATTAATCCTTTGAACATGTGTGTGTGTGTAATATATATATATATATATATATATATATATATATATATATATATATATATATATTAAATGCAAATGCTTCTTTTATCGAGGAATTATTTTGTCTACTTTCTTTTCCTACCTTGAATTTCTCTTTTTGCATTTTTAAAATTCAGGCGTGAAACGTGGCTTTAATGAGATGGGTGGAAGAGATGACTTTGGTTTTCGTGGCCAGGACATGTATGGTGGCGGCTACGGTCCACCAGGGCCTGATACCATGCCTCCTTACCAAGGTAAAAATGCTACTAGTTTTCTTGCAAAAGCAAACTTTGTCAAATCCATAATGCACTTACCTGGTTCCATACTCCCCTTCACCATTTCCATAGTTGCTCAGCTTTAGGAGGCCAGCCTCCTATGCTGGGCCACACTTCCCCATTGCGTCTGAGACGAAGCACCACACCTACCCTCAGCTCCTTACTTTACCGCACAGATCCCTGTGCTACTCATTCGCTGAGTTGGCGTTTAGTTTAATCTGAACAATATTTGTCATTTTGTTCTAGTTTTATTGTTATCATTTTGCTTTAAAAAGTATATTGTCCAAATTCTTACCCTCACAAGCTCAAAACCCTTGAATCCATGCCCTAATGTTCTCCACCGCTTGCCTGCTCATTGCCCCTTTGATAATGAATAAAATCTTTAAAAAAAACTCTGAGCTCCAAAAAGGGAATACTGGTAGACCTGAACAATTTTTGTCTTCATCCCCATATATACTAGCTCTGTCGACTGGGGCTTTAGAATATACTGACTGCACCTCTGCAGAGTGGTAAGACCCCCCCCCTCCCATTGAGGTGCAGTTGGCTGTGGCTGGCGACTCGTGATGCTTAAGGATGGGACCCTGGAGGCTGAGTGGTCTATGACCTGCAACATTCCACTCTGGCCCTTACTTAGGCTAAACGGGTGGTTGGAGAGACCCCTCCGATCAATTGGCTGGTCACGTCAAGCCCAGGCACCTATATGATTGTCCCAACCCTATTGCCCTTATGGCAAGCCCCCAACCTTTTTTATCATATATGTGCTAGGAGGCAGTGGCTGAGGGTCTTAATGTCCTGGGAATGATGTTAAACTCGATCTGATGGTGAAGTTCCAATTCTGGGGAATGTGGAGTACCCCTTCATCACCATTACTCCCAGGTCCACTCTGACCCAGAGTGGTAGTACATGTTACCTTCAAGAATGAATAAAACAAAAACGTCTTTGGCCTAAAATAACCCAACAAGGGTTGACATGCCATAAAACCCTACCAACCAACCAAGAAAGAATAATTCAAAATGTCTTTGGCATAAAATGACCCAATAAGAGTTGAGTTGCCTTAAAACCAACCAATCAGGAGACCAGTATCCTATGCACTTCCCCATTGCAAATCCCCACTCCAAAAAACCTCAAAGAGCTCCAAAAGGAGGATGCTGGTCGAACTGAGTGATTTTTGTCTTCATCCTCATGTATGCTTTGTTAAATGGCCCTTCATTAAACTTTTGTTGCATCCTGCCCTTGTGGGGAGATGGTGAACGAGCTACTGTATAGAGCAGGGGTTTCAAACACAATGAGGGGAGCCAACCACCATCCACACAAACAGTAGTAGGATTGTTGTACGTACCACACACACAAAACCCAAATTGGGTTGCTGTTGTTCTCTGGCCCTGGTCGTCAATCCATCTACTATATGAAAGAGTTGTTACAAAACCACGGCTGACGAGCAGGTTTATATAATCCGCCGGAACGCTGGTGGAATAAACCCCTAAAACAAATCCAGAGCCGGAGTCCCTAAGATGGAGTAACGCTGAACATCAATGCTACACAGCAACTCCTGCGACACTGCCATTGCCAAACTGCATTGGTTTCTTACCTTTCCTTTGGACCACAGCGGCAGTGTGGAGAGGGGGATCTGCTGCTTTGGCAACAGTACATCCTCCATATCAACCTGCCCAGGCTACGTAGTTCCCCCCCCCAAAAAAAAAAATAAAAAAAAATTGGACACTGCTCCATCATCTATCAAAGACAGAAGGATGCTAACAATAACAACAATCATTTGATATAAAAATATCTAATAATTTAAATATTCCAGTACAATTTTATGTAATATTTTAATATCTAAAATGATATATCTCATGATGGTAATGGGTGGGGGAGTCCTTGTGGCATAGAAGTTAACATAGTAGGGAGTTTGAGCTCCAGATACCCTATTATATTCACTTTTAGACTAATACCCTTGGGAAAGGTATGACTCCCCTCCCAGCTGTAGGGTAAATAGTACCACTACTGTTCTTCTACAAGGATGGTTTTGGCATTAAATAACCCATGAAAGTTGATATGCCATTAGACAAAGAAACCTAAATCAAACCAAACCAAATTGTCATTCTTTGGTATGGGTTATATAGTACCACTACTGTTCTTCTACAAGGATGGCTTTGGCCTTAAATAACCCATGATGGTTGATATGCCATTAAATAAAGAAACCAAAGCAAACATGATGATAATGAATAAAAATGTTAAGTTTTGTTTGTAAAATTTAACAAATTTCAAAATAAATAAAACCTTACTTAGACCCCCCCCCCAAAAAAAAAAAACTGCCTTTACCCTCTAAGATCATTGCTGTTGTATATTTATTTATTTTATTTTTTAATTTTTATTTCAATGAAGAAAATTTTAAAAAATGAAGAATTAAATTTTGATCTCAAAATCAAAATAGTTTAATATAATTTTGAGTGTAGCAATCATTATTCTTATTAGCAAAAATATTTACACCCATGCACCTTCGTTCCACAATGTCAATGACCCCCATGTTGTAATGCTGGCTGATTCGAAGTGTATGCCACCCTGTCGGCTGGGGCATTAGAATACACTGACTGCAACTCTGCAGAGGGGTAAAACTCCCCCAATGAGGCTACCCATTGACTGTGGGTAGCAACCTGTGATGCTTAAGGATGGAACGCAGGTGGCTGAACAGTCCATGACCTGCAACACTCCACTTTGTCCCTTACTTAGGCTAGACGGACGGACGGTCGGAGAGGCCTCCTCCGATCAATTGGCTGGTCACATCTAGCCCTAACACCTATATGATTGCCCCAACACTTTTTTTATCATGTGGGTGACTAAAGTTTTTCATGGCCTGGGAATGACGTTAAACTCAATCTGATGGTGAGGTTCTAGTTCTGGAGGTTTGGGGAATGTGGAGCACCCCATTATCACCACTGCCCCCCCTAGTTCACTCTGACCCGGAGTGGTAGTACCTGTTAAGGGTCCCATCTATGGGTTAAATAGAAAAATGTGTTTATAAAAAAAATTGAGCATCCATTAAGAATGAATTTATTTCAAAACTTTGTCGGCATTAAATGACCGACTGAGGTTGATATGCCATAAAACAAACCAAACCAGAGACAGGTTCACAAGGATGAAAAACATAACACAAAGTTTGATAACAGGATGCTAATGGAGGAGGGAGATGTAACATTTGTGCAGTTTGTGGTGAAGCAGAGAACACTTTAGTCAGCTGGCCAGAAAGTTGTCTTAACTATATGTGGGTCTCTGTTTATTTTCTACTGCTACTGGGATGACCTCTCATTCCAATGGCTGGTCTGAAACTGCCTAGGGGGCTTGAATATATGCAAATTCCACCCCTACACACCCCCATGGATTCAACCACCCAGAACCTGGTACTTACTTTTCTTCTCAGACTTTCTGTTTATGATTTCTCCTAAAATTATAGCCATTACTTTTTTATCAGTCTTAGTATCCCCACTCTTTAGACCATTAACTTCTTGAAGACCCATTTTCTCTTAAAACTAGCCACCTAATGATATTATCTCTAACTGGCTCAACTTCAACATTGGTCTACACATTCTATTTTTCTTTTTTTTTTCTCTGACTGTATTTTCACTTATTATTTCGCACCCTCCAGGCATACGTATTTGTTTTAATATAATTAAATATCATATTAGAACGACTAATGAAATTAAATAAGAATACAAAAAAGATTACTTATTTTTACTTTATTCTAATTGATTTCAATATAAAATTATTCAGCTGTACATATACTAAAATTATACATAGTATTGCTTTTAATATGTTTGAGAATAGAACAATAATATTAGAAATCAATAACACTAGATAATTATTTATTAAACACTGTTTTGTTAAACTTGGTATGCAAATTATTCATGCCTTATATGTAAACATTTATATCTTAAGGATATATAATACACATTGCAGGATTTTAAATGCATTAATAACATAGGCCCTTTCGGGGCCTGTGTGTCTAGTGGTTTCAGCTACTGGACTATAAATGAAATTAATGGCGTGATCCCCAGGCAACACCTGCGCCCTTGATTTAAAAGGGCAGGGCTGGGTTTATTGCCCAGTGTCTGAGAATGAATGCCGAGGAGATCCATGCATTTTTTGTGCCTGCCATTTGATGAGCTTTGGTATGTGGGTGGCCCCACATTAATTGGACTTTGTGTCTGACCCACATAAGTAGGATGCATGGTAAATAATGCATTAATAACATGGGCTGTTTTGAGGCAAAACTAGCACAGCTAGACCTTAATAGAGACATTGTTGATAAATAAGATGTTAAGATTGAATAATGATAATGATTATTTAATAACTATTGAAAATATAAAATAAATAACTAAGGGAATTGTGTTGTTGGTGATATAGTTTCGGTTTCAGACGAACACATAATCTCCATTTTAATAAGATATTACAAGAGTTATTCAAAATATATTTTTTTTAATGTTTTATTAATGTGGCCTTTTACTACCTTTTCCTCTATGTAGATAAAATCAAATAAGTTTTTTTGTTTGTTTGTTTTTTTCCTCTTTCTTTTCTAGATGGTTCTAGATTGAGGCATACAAATATTCCTGCAGAAAGAAACAATCCAGTAAACAGTCATCAAATATTAGGTGTGTGCAAAAGTTTCCAGCATTTATTCATTTATTTTGTATAAAGTGGAGTACCCCTTCATCACTGTTTTCAACTGTTTGCACCATTTCTAGTTTAAACAAAAAAAAAAGTACTGGGGACTTTTGCACACACCTGTTAATATATGTTCACATGTTAGATAGGAATATTTGATACTATAAAGTTATATATATATATATATGTGTGTGTGTATGTAAAGGGAATGACTTACTGGTAAAAATATTGGGTTGGTTGCAATGTTTGGTTGGTATAAGTGTTACTCAATTAAGTTAGCGTTATAACAAGTATAAAGTAGAGTGAATTTAGTATTATAGTGTGTACAGAAATTACCTACTCAAGTTTCACCATAAGGATCTTCAGGGTTAAATCCACTGAATTAATCAAGATATTGATTATTTACAGTTAATCCCACAATTAACTAATCAATCAATATCGTGATTAATTCAGTGGATTTAACCCTGAAGATCCTTATGGTGAAACTTGAGTAGGTTATTTTTGTACACACTATAATACTGTATGTATGTATGTAGGTGATTTGGCATTACCTCTTCCAGCAGGAAAGATTTGGCTCAGGACCGCCCTCGGTGGCAGCAGGGTGCCTGTAGCGGACTATTCGTGACTGAAATCACCCTGGTGCAACACCATGAAGCCAAGAGGTCCAGAAGAAAGTGAGGGTAATAGAGCACCAGCACAACAACATCTTCAGGGACAGCCTTCATATGCGACATCTGTGGTCGGGGCTGTTTTTCGAACATTCAGTCACAGAAGGCGCTGTAACTTCAGGTTCACAAGAATTATATAGTCTTCGAGACTGCAATACTGATGATAACTGTAAATGATTTGTCTTAAGAATATTTATAAATTATCTAAGGAAGACATTCCTCAATTGTGTCACCTGTTGGCCATGGGTGGTGACCCATGATGCTTAAGGATGGAACTCAGGTGGCTGAGCAGTCCATGACATGCAACACTCCACTTAGGCTCTTCCTTAGGCTATATGGGTGGTCAGAGAGGCCCCTTCCAACCAATTGGCTGGTCCCGTCAAGCCCTAGCACCTATATGATTGCCCCAACCCTATTGCTGTTATGGTAAGCCCCAACCCTTTTTATCATATGGATGCAAGAAGGCAGTAACAGGGAATGACGTTAAACTTTCTGGAGGTTTGGGGAATGTGGAGCACCCCTTCATCACCATTGCTCCCAGGTCCACTCTGACTCAGAGTGGTAGTACCTTTTATGGTCCCATCTATGGGTTAAATAGAAAAATGTGTTTATATAAAAAATTGAGTATCCATTAAGAATGAATTTATTTCAAAACTTTGTTGGCATTAAATGACCCACATATGTCGTAAAACAAAACAAACCAAACCTCCTACTACTATCGATGTGGATGGCTGTTGATTCCCCTGGAGTTCATCCATCCTTTGATAAATCTTGTTTTTAATGACACTTGGTAGCTACCTCACCAGACCAACCGAGGCATGCCTGATGGGGTGTCAATTTAGTCACCGATAGTAGTACCAAACCAAACAACAGCTGCTGTTACAGGCGATGAGCCTGTTCAAATACTTAAAACATCTAAGTATTGAACAGGCTCATCGCTGCTTAAGTTCGGTGATCTAGTGGGAACCGGTACTTTCAAAGTGACTTGACTGTAAAATGCTGGGGAAGCAGGGACAAACTCATAAATGATATTTTCTTGTGGACACACCAGCAAAAAATTACATTCACCGGCTCTGCACAGAAACTGGAATCTGTATAGAGGACTGTGGTAATATTATATATCCACATTGTCTTCGGGTATATAATTGGTGAAAAGGAGACTTCTGAGAGTGTTCTCGGGTGATAGAGATAAGAGACTTACTTGGAGAGGAGATGGTCTTACTTTATCACTTGTTTATATATTGATTCTTCTGCTTCTTAACTTAGGGCAGGTTTCTTCTTCTGGGCTTTACTTGTTTTCAATTAAATGAACTAACAATACATTTTTGTTGCTTGATCAAGCTTTTTTTATTTAGCCCATGAATCTTATTTGCTGCGTGGAGAGACCAACCTCATAGCACATCTAAACTCTTTGATGGCCAGGTTGAATCTCAAAACTAAAACTAATTACGTGTTTCTGATGGCGCGTTTTCCAGAGATCAGAGTGTTATAACCGTCATTGGTAAATTTCCACTCCCTGATCTCAGTTAACTGCCCTTATTCTCAGCTACAGGGTCTGCTAACAATTTATGACTCCCATAAATTGTTACAGGACCTATTTTGCACCCCCAAAACGAGGGTGGGGGTCAAAGTTAAGTGACCTGAAAAAAAATCAGTTTAGAAATAAAATAACTGCATTATAAAATTCGGATCATATGACCTTTAGGCACCCCTTTTTGATCTTGATTAAGAAAGGACATGTTTTTCATTTACACCGTCAATATCCGGTTGTTTTAACAGACAATTTTTAGATATTTTTTTTTTTAATTATGAAACTAACCCCTAACAAACAACCGGATATTGACGGTGTAAATGAAAAATATGTCCTTTCTTAATCAAGATCAAAAAGGAGTGCCTAAAGGTAATATGGTCCTAAAGTTCATTCATTGATAATCAACACTGAAAATTTCATTAAAATTGGATAATTCCTTGATTTTTGGTAATTTTTTTTTTTTTTCAAACTTAAATTTGTATTGTAAAAACACAAATTTTTCAACAAATTGGGTATACCTAGGCTATATATATATATACACTTACTCAATTCGGTATGGTGAACTATGTCAGGTATGTGCAGATTGCTCAGATTTGTCCACTGTACTGAGGCTTTTTTGATAGAGAGAAAAAAAAGCTTTAGAAATAAAACAATTATCATATTTTTAAAACTGAATATTTTTTAGCTTAGAAAATTTAAAGTTAAAAAAAAAAAATTTGAATCCTATAAATTTCTGATTCTACGAATATTTTTTTCTTTATTTACAAAGTTTATTTTATTTACATTTAGTTAAAAATAAACAATTTAATTCCATAATTTTCTATAAATTTTTACTAACAATTATTTTATTTGTTTCTCCCTTTGATCCTATAATTTTTAGAATTGATAATTAAAATAATTGAAAAAAAAAATCAATTTCAAATATGACATTCAATTTTAAGTAGTTTTTTTTGTGTGTAATTTCTCAGAACATTTAAAAATCAAATTTGAATTTAAAATCATTCTAGGATGCATTTTCTTAAAGGGACAAGTAAAAATAGATATATCTATTATTATACGAAAGCTAAGTTAATCAACTTTTGCTTCTTAAAGGCTTTTTTACTCTTTAGTTTAATGACACGAAAAATATACTAAATTATTCCTTACTTTTAGGATTGAATTATGTTTGAAAAAAATTCTGTTTTAATTAGTCGTAATTTGCAATTAAGTCAAAAACCGACCAATCTCTTACTTTACTCTGTGTCTATCTCTTGACTACCTCCTTATTATATAATGCTAGTTTCTCTGGAGAGTAGAGAGAGAGAGCCGGAAGAATTTGAAATGTCCTGTTGAGAATTTTCTAAGTCCAGATCCCCATTCCTATAAAATGGCTAAAAATGGCCTTTTCATTTAAAATTACTCGAGTTATTTCCCTTTAACTTAAGACATCTAAATATGTTTAATATTATATTTAAACAAAGGATATTGTTTGGGGGCGGATTAGGAAAACGAATGTGACTTCTGGCTGGACGGAATAGAATGTTAAGAATTAAATTTCACAACCAGCAACCCGTAGCTTAAATGAGGTCAAACATTTCCTTTCTTTGAAAGCTAACAAAATGTTTTTTAAGGTTTCGTCTGGCCGTATTTATTTAAAAAATTTTTTATTCGCTTTGCTAACTCCCCTTTCCCTAATCTCAATTATCTACCCATAGCTGAATGGGTGACCCAATGGGTCATGCTTTGTCTAGTATATTTGAAATTGCTTGTCAGGTTTATGAATTATTAGCTTAAAAGCCACCCTATTTAGCAGCAATTAAGTTGGCTTTTGTGGAGGGCTCCTTATTGAGCCTTTAGCCCAGCAATGACACTTCATGCATTGAGGACATATTAGATTTTCTTAAACTTGAACAGTATTTTTCCAAAATTTATTTCAAAGTTATAAAATTGTTACAGTGAAATTTATCACAAAAAAAAAAAAAAAAAAAAAAAAAAAAATCACAGTAATTAAAACTTGGGAATCCAAAATTTCAGGATTCAGCACAAAATGTTTTTTAATTTGCTCACAGTCAGCCGGATTCCAAAATGGTATGATATATTGAGCTACGGCCTCTAGGAATAAAGTTGATAAAATGTGACACACTAACACACATTATTAGAGATAAGATTTGTGCAAAAACCAGTTTCCAACTATATTCAGTCTTTAGTTTTCCAAAAGTGCTGTGAACTTTTGCACACACTTATATTAAAATCTTAGAATTTTTGCCTTTTTATAACTATAGCATTTTTTAAATGTTTTACTTTTTACTTTTAAAGTTTTTTGGTTTTTTTTAGGCAGCAAACTTGAAATTGTCTCCTAAATTGTCTATTTTGTGTTGAAATTTAGTAAGGGACTTGCTTATGACTACACCAGCTAGCAGAGAGGACAAATGTCTGGTTTCACTGGTCAGCAGCAGCTGGCTGCCCCCCCCCTTATGATCACATGATGATGCTTATAAAATCGTACACCTGCTTCCTTCATCCTTTCTTTTCACTCCTAACCCTTAGCGGGACACAAAGGTAGATGTTAGCATTCTTGCTACTCTATTTTCTGTTTGCCACATTTAAGGATAAAATGGACATAGAATATTAAACCCTTGAAGGAATTCTTGTTCACCAATCCCATGAAAATACAGACATAGAGACTTTATCGATGATAAAACCTTGCTTGCCTATTACTTCCACATAGAATTTAGCAAGCCTTTGAGAATTTCCTACAACAACCACAGATAATAGCTTTACTCCTAAACAACTCTGAAGTCTATAACAAAGACTCCATGCAGGACTTTAATTCTTGCAACTTCACCAACTAAATAACTAACTATCCTAAAGCTACTACAGTCTTTTGGACACCCCTAAACAAACAAATTCCAGTTGCTATATCTGACTTAACCTCAATGAACAACTAAATAACTAACTACCCTAAAGCTACTACAGTCTATTTGTCGTCGTACTCTTGTTTTTGAATTTCCCGCCTTACTCTTGTTTTTGAATTTCCCGCCTTACTCTTGTTTTTGAATTTCCCGCCTAACTTGTCACTCTGCGCCATTTGTTCCCCTACACCATTTCCTATAAAGGGGAACCACTCTTGACTGATAAATTATTTATTTATTGATCTAGGAAAAAAGAAGACGGGTTTAGGGTTAGTTTAATGGAAAAATAAATAAATAATTTATCAGTCGAGAGTGGTTCCCCTTTGATCTTGTTAGACTTATAGGAAATAACCTAAATTTCTTTGTGTTGGTATTTGGTGTACTTCTCTTATTGTGTTGATTATTTATTTTATATTTTTATTTATTTTTCAGGAGGTGCTGGTCTTGGTGTAACTGGGGGCATGGGAGTTGGAGGGGGTAGCTCAGGGTCAGGCATGGTGCCCTGGAACCAATCCAAACTATGCCAATAAATGTCAACGTTTACATTTGACTGTAGGTCTTGGCCTAAATCAATCCTACCTCACCCGGTTACTCACCCTCATTCCGGGACTTGAATATTGTGACCTCAATGAAACCACAGGTAAGTGTAGCGTTGAAGATCTTTTTGAAAGGAGTGATGATGTATTAATAGTAATTATACTAGGGCCGGGTTAGCTCAGTCGGTAGAGCGTTCGGCTAGAAACCACAAGGTTCCTAGTTCGATACCGGTCCTCGCCAACTCAGCGTATGAGTAGCACATGGATCTGTGCGGTAAAGTAAGGAGCTGATGGTAGGTGTGGCGCTCCACCTCAGATGCTAAAAAAACAATCTCCTTGTTCTATCGCTATTGAAAAGGGGATAGACTCCCTCGCTGACTGGCTGATACCAACTTTAGGCCGCCCCGTCGACTTATACTAGGGTCAGTCAAAAAATAATGCCATTTTGTTTAGGACAGTTATAATTACTAACACAGGAATATGTATCATATATTAAAATGAAGCTAGTCCTCTGTGGATCATATCACTACTCCTGTGTGTGTGTATGTATATATATATATATATATATATATATATATATAGGTGAGTCAAAAAGTAATGCCATTTTGTTTAGGACAGGTATAATTACCAACACTGGAACATGTATCATACATAAAAATGAAGCTGATCCTCTGTGGATCCCATCCCTACTTCTCTACATAGTCACCGTTTCTGTTGACTGTTCTTTTAGCCACTTCTTCATTACAAATTTCACTTCCTCGTTACTGGAATAATGTTTGCCTCTCAAACCCTCTTTCCTGGGGCGGAAGAGAGGCAAATGTTATTCCCGGGAAATCTGTGTTTAGGGAAAAGGGAGTTAGCAAAGCGAATAAAAAATTTTTAAAAATAAATATGGCCTGACAAAACCTTAAGATCATTTTGTTAGCTTTCTCAGAAAGTAAATGTTTGACCTCATTTAAGCTACGGGTTGCTGGTTGTGACATTTAACTCTTAACATCCTATACCACCTCATTCCGTCCGTCCATCCGTCCGGAAGTCACATTCATTTTCCTAATCATATTTAGAAGTCTTATATTAAAGGGAAATAACAAGTAACTTTAAATGAAAAGGCCATTTTTAGTCATTTTTTGATAATGGGGCTCTAGACTTAGAAAATTCTCAACAGGATGTTAAGGGTTAAAAGGGTGCTATTTGCAAAGTTCTGTCCCGGACTCCTGTCTTAAAAAAACGCTAGGCGGTGATAGCTGAAAAAACGTAAATGTGATATTTTACTCCCAATCTTTTTTTTGACAAATGTAAATACTTAGCCCTCTCCCACTCTAAAATATTACTTGTCGAAAAAAGACTGGAGGGAGTAAAATATCGCCTTTATGTTTTTTCAGCTATCACTGCCTAGCGTTTTTTAAGGTTGGAGGCCGAGACGAAACTCTGTGAATAGTACTGTTAAAAGGTTTGTTGATTATTATAAAATATCTTTCTTTTTTTCCCCCTATTTTAGGAATTGCATATGCTCGTTACTGCACCCCCCAGGCAGCTGCATATGCACGAGATAAGTTGGATGGTTTTGAATATCCAACTGGAAGTCGTATCCATGTACGATTTGCTGACCAAGCAGCCCAGTTGATATGAATCTTGGTTTTGAGACAGGTAAGAGAACTTTCTGAGATTTCTTTTTCTTTCTTTCTTTTCTTTCTTTCTTTTCTTTTTCTTTCTTTCTTTCTCTTTTCTCTTTCTCTCTTTCTTTCTCTTTCTCTTTTCTCTTTCTCTCTTTTTCTTTTTTCTCTTTCTTTCTAAAAAAAAAAAAAAAAAATCATAATTCCTGTTTTTCTATTTTCAAATTCTTCAGATTTTAGTAAAATCCAATGTGAAAGAACATTTATTGAATTTATTGGAAGAAAAAATTGATTCTTAAATTTTTTTTTTTCTTTTTTGTCAGTTTTATAGAAGCCGCAGTTGGTTCCTCTCCAATGTGGACATCAACCCCAAAAGACACTTATAAAAAGGTGAGTTTCTTTTAATAAAGGTAAATGTGTTATTTCCTATAAGGGGAACCACTCATGACTGATTATTTATTTATTTATTGATCTACTCGGAAAAAAGAAGACTGGGTTAGAGTTTAGGGTTAGTTTAATGGGAAAATAAATAATTTATCAGTTAAGAGTGGTTCCCCTTTGTTTATGGAGTGGTAGTACCTGTTAGGGTCTCACCTTAGGTTAAATAGAAAAAATGAGTTTAAAAAAAAAAAAAAAAGATTTTTTTATTTTCGTAGTTTCATCCGGAGATACATACACACCAACTTCATATATATATATATATATATATATATATAATATATATCTGGATGAATAGATAGATAGATAGATTAACCTTTTTGGGTAATCTGAACTTAGCTACATAACTTTGAGGAAGCTGTATGTTTGGTCAGCCATTTTCATTTCACTGTAAATCTACACAGAAAATTCGAATTTGTCCGAAACAATACAACTGCATGTTTTAACATGAAAATATCATAAAATGTGTTCTTAATAACAATTAAGTTCATTTCAAATAATGCGCAAGCACAATTAAAAACACATTTTATGATATTTTCGTGTTAAAACATTCAGTTGTATTGATTCAAACAAATTCATATTTCAGTGTTTTATGCGAAATGAAAATGGCCGACCAGAACATATGGCTTCCTCAAAGTGAAATAACAAAGGGTGGTTACTCTCATTTATGTAGCTAAGTTCAGATTACCCCTTTTGAAAGTCAGTTCCTTTTTCATTAAGACATTTCAGCTTTTTAACAAAACATTTGCTGACTTCATTTTAAAAAAAAAAAAATTTTTTTTTTTGTCTTCTGCAGGCAGCCATGGTTTTTAGAAAAAGCAGGCACAACCCCGAACGAATATTAGCAAAGAACAATTATTGGAACGTGTGCGATATTCGAATATCAGCCTGCCCAGAACGCAACCACTACGATCAGAGGACACACCTGTTAGCCAGCGTCTTTTCATCGTGTGCCAACCATCTGCTGTACCAGAATTATTCCTTCGCGATTGTTTTTGTCGATTTGGAGACTTAATGATGTTTATCTGCTTTCTGGTAACAAAACTAACAAAAAATTTTTTTACATTTTTTAAAATCTAATATTTCTTGAGAATGTGTGTATATTTTGACAAAACTCCTTTCGGCTAAGCTTAGAATACCCCCCCCCCAAAAAAAAACAAAAAAACAAAACAAAAAAAACAATGGAATCACCTGTTAGCCATGGGTGGTGACATGTGATGGAATCCTGGTGGATGAGCGGTCCATGACATGCAACACCCTTTCTTTGGACCTGACATCAACTAGACTGGCGGTCGGAGAGGCCCTTCTGCACCGACATCGTCTAGTTTAGTGAATGGCAACATAGGACCCCAGGGATCTCTGGATAATAACCAGGCTGCGAGGGTAATCCTTCAATATCAGAACACACCCATTCAAAAGATCGGACTATCCCCTGCACAACTCCTTCTCCACTTCATACCATCCCAACCTGCACTATATAAACCACATACTATAAGTGGATAACAGCAGCTAAGTACCACCCAAGCAGTGTCCAAGACAGTTGGTATAAATAGGACTCAAGAATGATCCATCCATGAATCTGGGTGATTCCATTCCTTGAGTTCTGATTGGCTGCTTGATTTGAATGACATTGTGGAGTCTTATATATACTCTGTCATTTTGCAGTGGACTTTGTGGCTTTCGGGATTGTATTTAGTTACAACCATTTGCTGCCTTGTTTCCCAGTTCGACGGTAATTGACTTTAATTATTCTTCATAGTTGGGTTCTTCTATCTAACTTCTAAGGACTTTGCTTGTTTTCAATTAAATGAACTAACAAGACATTTTGTTTACGTGATCACACTTTTTATTTATCTAGCCCATATATCGCCAGATGAGAGATCGACCTCAGCGCAACATGTCTGCTCTGCCTGAATCTAAAAACTAAAACTAATCGTGTCTCGTGGCACGTTTTCCAGAGATCAGGAGTGGAAATTTATCAAAGTTATAGCCCCCATTCCTGCTACAGGGCCTGCCAACAATCTATGACACCCATAGGTTGTTTGCGTTTAAATTTGTGCTAATGCCCTTGCGAAAGGCATGAATTTGTCTGTTCCCTCCAAAGTTAAAAGTAAATAGTTGAGCAGACTGAGTTTTTTAGCTTTGGTGAGCCAACCCATTTAGGAGAAGGAAAACTCTGAATTCAAGCCAATTTTAAAAATTGACTTGTAGGAGGGTTGGGTAAAGTTTTTTTTAAACAAAAATCGAAATTTATTGTATAAGAAAGCCCCAGTTAACTTTTTATAGAATTATGTTTTAAAATTTTATTGATCTTAATCTAAAGAACTGCTTAATGTTAAACAGGGTGATCCAACAAGCAGGACTTTTTTGGGCGGGTCAAACCAAA